>JBAMHZ010432563.1:0-10702 GCA_037177395.1 Alpinia galanga | reverse complement strand
GAAGAGGCTTTTTAGTTTTCTTCTTCTTAAATGGTCGAACCTTCTCCTAAGCCTAGACCCCTTATGAAGTGTGGTATTGCTAGCACAACCTAGATCTCCAAGTTGTGTGTTCGTGTGGATACCATAGAGGCACAAACATCATTCTGATTGTGCTGAAATCCAAAAGAAATTACTGTCAGAATTGCAAGGGATACGCATCAAGGGTAACTTCTTCTCATCTAGATAGAATCTGGAAAATGTAAATGATATTATTTATTCACATGGATCTCTGGAGAGATCCATTTTTTCACTGTGTTTTGCAATCGTTTTCATATAAGATCCCTACAAATAACCCTCTCTCGTCGATCATTTCTTTGTCCGGGCGAGGGGTAGATGAATGGACAATGCACCGTTTGTCCGATCATATCTATTCCAATCTACCATAATCATTTAACAGCATAAATGTCATAGTCGTTCAGACAAAGCACCGAAGCCTCCTACCTTGGTCATTAATAAGTCTTTTCTAAGCCACATAGATTAATATCATCTCCATATCACTAATGATAATTTTGATGAAGTAATTTGGATAATTAAGCATGTTTTATGATATTTTTAGGGTAGACAAGTGATATTAATTAGAGACATTTTGGGACAATCCCTTTTTTGACGTTGATGCATGGACTTGAGTTTATCTCCCTTTACATTTTATTTGTGGACAAAGAAAGCCTTTATATTTCATCACGATGGAAAAAATAAAGGCAATAATAATAATAATAATAAGGAATTATAAAATATGTAAAAAAAAATCCTTAACAAAAAAGAATATTTCTCTTCCAAATATTATTAAAATTTAACAAAATTTTTAAACTAAAATTACTCATGTCCTTTTTTTTACTGTGAAATCAGTTTGATCAAAATTATTTTAAGTTAGTATAATTTGTGATTTTGATAATTTTTAAAAGATGAGTATTTTTTGTAAATTACGATCTTGTATCTGACTAATCATGGAGGTTCAATCGAGTCCTACAAAAATTTCTTACTCGCTATCAAAGTAAATTGAGAAGTACTTACAGTGAACGGTCCAATAATCCAATGTTCCATAATTTATCATCCAATTTTTAAAAAAAATTACTATAAATATATTGCAAAAAAAAATATATAACCCTCAGGACTAACTCAGTTGGTTAACACAAATATAATAAATTTATAATGGACGATGGTCAATCTCAAATGTGAAAAGTCACTAATATGACAGTTCTATGTATATTTTTTTAATGTTTGAAAAATTATACGGCGCTAAATCGCTGCAGCATGCTTGGGAATAATTAGGATGTCTTTTTTAATTTTGTGGCAATATGCAATTATTGTACAACATCCCTAATTAATACTGCAAAGTCTTCATTATATTTTCCTTATTTTGACCGCTACCACAGCCATTTTTTATGTCAAAATTTGCAAGATATTCGGATGGTGACAAGTCATTAATTCACCTAAACATTTTTATTTTGTTTTATTTTATTTATTTATTTATTGCCTAAATTTGTCTTTTCCTTCCAAAAGAGTGTTGCAAATTAAAGTCTTAGGCTTCGAATTAGCTCAGTTGGTAAATATACGAGAGTAAGTTTTAAATAAGGGTCAATTTTTAGGGAGATTAATACCTTGGACCATCGATCGATCTCCTCCTTTTACACTTTCCACTTGAGTTTTGATTTAACTCCTTTTTCAGTAGGGGCAATTGAGGGGAGCCACTAATATAGTGATTTCACATTATTTTTAAATAAAGGCTTAGTGCTTTTGCGTGATCATCATCTAACATAAAATGACATTTTCCAAGCATTTAATTTACAGAATAGAATAGAATAAAAAAATAATTATCTTTGTATTTGCCTAAAATAATTTAACAGATGGAAGAAGAAAAATATGGCCACTTAAATAACTTTGAATTTGACTCATCTTACTTGCACTTGTTTGACCTATATACTTGATCAGGCGTGACAACATCTAATCGTACATGTCGTTGCATCGTATGAAGGATGATCCATGGTAAGACCGTAAACGAATCAAACTAAGTAAAATTTTATAGTATTGAAGTTTGTTTGATAAGATGACAAAGTCGAGTCAAGTTAAGTCTAAAATTAATCAAACTATTGAAACAATTGTACAAATTTGGTTTCTTTTTTTTTAGTTCAAACATGAATTGAAATCAATCTTCTAAATCAAGCTCAGTTCAAATTCAAATCAAGTTAAATGCTCAAATTTTTAAGTCAAATTTATTTGTTTATTTGAAGTTTTAATATTTTAACATATGTTTGATTAGTTAGTATAAGTAAGCTCATAAATAAGTTTATAAATGACTGTGATCATGAATATAATTTATAAATTTTATTTATGAACATAGTTTACAAGCTGTGTTTATGAATAATGCCATTTTGGTGCCTCTATAAAGTAAAAAAATTAAAAATTTGAGTAGTTTATTCTCGGCATTCCATGCTTCTTCTAAAATAGTACTACGATCGAAGTTTGAAGATGGCAATGTCATCCGAATCGAAACAAGTTTCTTCGTCATAAAAGGTGAAATCCCTACCTTTGTTGCTTCTTATATGATCATTCAAAGGGTAGCAAACATTTAAGCTTTGTTTGGAAGGAGGTGAGGAAAGAATAGGAAAAGATAAATAAAGAGAAGGAGGACTTTGAATCTTATTTGAAAAGGAGTGAAGGAATAAATTTCAATCTTCCTTACTCATGGAGAAAAAAAAAATGAAATCGTCACATTTTGACCCCCCTTAGCTGCCCCTACCGAGAAGGAGGGTAAATTAGGAACTCAGGTATGACAAGTGCAAAGGAGAGGTCTGTCGATGGCCCATAGTCATGACCTCCCCGGCAATTGACCCTTGCCTATTTAAAAGTTACCCCTGTGCACTTACCAACTGAGCTAGCCTTAAGGGTAATGTGTAAGGAGAAAGAAAACTTAAATATTTTAATTTTATTTTTATTTTAATATATTAATTCCCAAATATATTAAATAAATTTATCAAAGACAAAGTTACACCAGAGATTCCTGCCAAAAGATTCTAGAATTTATATCTAGAATCTCGATTTTTGCCTAATTTAATTAACTCATTTTTTAATTTACTTAAATCTAGTTTTCTTTATTAGTTTGACAGTAAAAATATGATAACATTCACCTGAATATCCCTCTGGACTAATCACACAATACTTAAATAAGAATAAATTATAGTGACCGAATAGCCTCCTAAGTGAGAAGAAGAAATCACAGTGATTGATCGGTCTCATAAACCTTTACCTATTGCAACAAATCTATCATCTGAGTACCAACCAACTCGGTTATGCCGATGAATGACAACCTCCTGTTCGTGTCGCTGATTACCGCCGGGAGAATGCAAACATGATATCAGATCATCGTGTCTAGTGTTCAACACTATCTCTGTAAAACGATATTGCTCCGCTACAGGTGCTTACGGATAGCAGCAATTCGTTTCCCAAGATACAACGACGACGTCTCAAAATAGTAGCACTTCAAATTCCGAGACCGACGAACTTTCTCATAGGCTTTTTGGACTCTTGATGCAGAAGATGTGATGTATGCTAGAAGATTGGATTGAATGGATTGATTAGCATCTAGGGGAACCTATTTATACAAGGTAAAGAGGTGAGACATCCTTTGGTGAGTGGCTATGACCTTTGGTCAGGATTCATCTGGGCCGTTCGATCTGGAGGGTTGAAACCCTTCAGATAGCCCTTTGATCTCAGCCGCTAACTTTAAACAATTAATTTCTCATTCACCCGTAATCGATTTTGAGCAAATTAATAGTCTAGATTTATCTACGCGAAACGTAGATTTTATTTTTGAAGTCAATTCAGACTTTCATCGATTGATGACATCTTGATTTGCAAAACTATATTGATCTTTTAAGACCCAATATTCAACCGCTTCTAGGAGAATCATCATCTGGTTGCTTGAGGGGAACATGAGTGCTCGTGATCCTTCAGAAGCAACAACATCTTGTATAGATGCTATAAAAGATTCACAGAGCACTGTGGAGATGAAAATTTAAACATTGGATTTTCAAAACTAGTCTTTGCAAGGAGGTAAAATATTTTTTTGTTACACTTTCTTATAAATTGTAGTTATGCAGGTAATTCCTAATTCTTTGACCACCATACGTCAGTATTTGAGCTTTATAATGGATGAGTTCTTTAAAGAAGGTATAGATGCAACTGTTTATTTTTTTTATAAACCTAATGAGGTTTATTTTACTATAAACTCTTGGATTATAAGATAACTAGAAGGAATTTATTGTTTGTCAAGTGCGGAATATAGAAATTTATTTTTCTTATTGTTCTTTTTGTTGATATATCTTCTCATCGTCTCACTTTATTTTGTATGTGATTATTTACTTTACATCACTGTTTTAAATAAATTAGTGTTTTAGTTGGCACATTATGTTTTCACTCTTTTTTTTTTTTTATTTTACAAGGAATTATACGATTTTGAATGCTTAAAATAACCTACCCTTTTGATAGACAAACTTCTTATAATTTTAGGATTCAAGCCGGATTAGCTTTTATTTAAAAAATATTTAATGTCTAGGCTCTTAAGGGACTATTATCTTCAACATCTCTTTACATGCATGGTCTCTTCATTCAACTTTTTTATGGATTTATTAAATTTAATTATAGTATGATGGGTGTATCTCGTTTGAATTCTTAAATACAAAAATAACCAATCTATTTTATATCAATTTACAAGATTGTCTCCAACCGATGATCTAGTTGATTTAAAAAGTGCACTGTGTTTAATACTATTTTGATAAAATCTTATAGCTCCTGTGATAGATATATGTTAATTTCATTGCTAATATTTTTTTATTAATATAGTTCACATTGTCATATTTACCAGTATTTTTGTTATTAATATTTACATTATCACATTTGTCAATATTTTGTGATTAATATTGTTCATATTATCACATTCCAATGTCTCATTCTTTGTTTATATTTTCCATTGAATTTTATTTTCATATGATGTTTGATATGATGATTATCTTGGCAGGGTAATCACTTTTCAAGGAGTGATAGGGATGCAATAGTGTGCATGGTCTAACCGTGGAGCTCACAATGACAATGGATCCCACTGGACATTCTCCGAATTGAGATCTAGAGGGCACTGCAACTTAGGCAATGGTGCGGGGCAGAGTGCTACAGGATGATTATAAAAGACCTCTAAGGGATGAACTTCACATGGTGTTTATATTATAATTGTGTATGTGTAGATATTAATAAAATTAAATTTGATTCCTATTTATATTGTAATTGTGTAGATTTGAATATTAATAAAATTAAGTTTGATTAGTATTTATATTGTAATTGTGTACGTTTAAATGTCATTAGTAAATATTAAAATTAATATTGATTATTGAAATATTATACAGAGTTTTTATAAATAGGTCTATAAATTTAGAGATAGAATTTAATTCAATTTCTAAATTAGAAATCAAATGTTAATTGGATTTCTAATTTAGATATCCAAAATTTAGAGACAAAGATGTTAATACATTTAGAGATCAAAAATTGATATCTAATTCAGTCTTTAAAATGAATTTTTCTTGTACTATTTAGTGATAACCAAAATATATATATATATAAGGTGGCCTTTTTTATATTTGCTTTTAAGGTATTTTAAGATTATTCATCTTATATTTTTATATAACAAACAGATAAAAATGAGCTACGTATTTAGCTTGTTCACAAACTTTCCTATTCGTTTGCTTCTGAGTCTTATGCCTCCTACAGTAATTCAAGAATTATAACCCTTCTATGCTAAGTATTCATATTTAAATTGCATAATGTGCTAGCTCTTTAATGTCCTGATATCGAGAGCATACAACCAATACGATATATTGTGTTTCTGTGATCTCGAGCAAGGTCAGCTTTTCTATCCCTGATTGGCTTGAAATAGTGTCGTTGACTCGTTGGTGCTGGTATTAATTGGTGTTAAAGGTATGTCAAAGGATCAGTAGAAGGGGAAGGTGAGGAGGAAAAAAAGACCAAGGAGGAATAAAGGTGAGGAACTTAATTGGCATACCTAGAGTTTCAACACATAGCGGAAGAGGAAGAGGAAGAGGAAGAGGAAGAGGAAAAAGGTGTAGGCTTGCACTTTCATTCGTCAAGGACGATGAGGTGCTTCGTTTTTTTTTCATGTCAGTTCTCCATCCATCTTCATTCCCCGCTTGAATTTACCCGATAGATGAACAAATAAAAAAAGATCGTCTATCTCTGAAATTAATCGGATAAAATCTGAACTAATAGAATGCATGTGCCGAGTGACTGTTTAATAGCATTCGCTAATAGATAAGCTAATTGCATTTTCTCTGAAAGTGAATCAAAGAGTACGAGTATTTCACCAATAATTCACATGATGCATGACCTGCAGGTGCATCAATTAATTGGATTGAACAGTGTTCTATCACAAACAACAAACATAATTAATTAATACAATTGGATGACATAATTATTATTTTTTTCAGCATGCAATTCTGAAATCCTCGATAGCCCCTGTGATTAATTACATCATCACGTACGTATCTCATCACAACCATATTTCCGACTTCTCAAGCTCTACAGGAAAAGAGAATTAAGCAAAGTTCTACACCACTATCATAAGCCATTTTGTGTTCTCTTCTCGTCTTTGATGAGACAACCATAGTAGTAAACCTCCGGAATCTAATTAACACAGGATTCACTCAACGAATTCTTTCGATGTTTCCTTGGATTTACTCTTCTTTGTAAATAAGAAAGCATAGCAGCCTCTCATTTTCCTGCAAATTCAAAATAATTAATACGTTAAAATTCGATGATTTTATGTTAATAAGAGCACCAAATCTTGATATTTTTGTTTGAAGAATTTACCTGCTGCCACTTCTGCTTGTGCTTCTGTTACTTGTTTGAGAACTGCTTTTGCTGCTGCTTTCCTGGTCACCCAACTCATTTTTAGTCCACCACTCTCCCTCGGTGCTCTCATGCGCCCCCTTCTCTGCCTCTGGCTTCGGCGACACCTTTGCCGAAGAATTAGACCTTGACCTCTTCATCTTCCCTCCGCCTAGAACTGGCACAAACGTTTTGAGGAACAACCCATTCATGGTCTCATTTCTCAGGAGCCTTCTTGTTCCCTTGCTTTTATCCGTGCCCTTGTCCGCCTTGTTCTTGGTCCCTTCCTGTCTCCTTTGTGCAGCTTCATCCACCTTCTTCGCTAGCCTGGGAGTCTCCACCACCATATCTCTCAATGATAGTTCATAAGCAGACTCCGGCATGCCTCTCACCAAATCCATCATCTCCTGCCTGTACCTGGCAATCTCCTGAGCTCGCAAAGTCGAATAGTGCATCGGAGAGCTGCTGACTGATAAACTACTACTACTCATCAGGAAGCCTTTGTTCTTCCACAACAGATTGGACGAAGTGCTGAAATCATCCTTTCCTTGTTTATAATAACTGTAATCGAGCGATGCTCTTCGAATCAATGCGACAATCTTGTGATCCTCTTCTCTGCCAGACTCCACGACATCCTTTGCGGTACTTGGACAATCTTCGACTCTTGGATTTGCAAAACTAAATTGGTTTTGGCTGGCAATGTCTATCATGGTGGGAGAGAGACGATGGATGAAATTGCAGTGGGGGGGAGAATTGGGGAGACCAAGACAATGGAAGCGCTCCGCAGATGTCTGGTTTTAATGGAGTCATTGGCTGTCCTTTTCCTTCTCCCTAACGTGTATTTGGCGCTCGTGACTGGCGAGGTGGATGGGTAAAGTCATGGCTTCTAGATGGTGCTGTTAACACAAGTGTAGTTTTTGTCGACACGCACACATAACGTTCTTTGCTGATAGTTAAATACAGCTCATCCACGTTAAAGTCAAATACAACATTAAATGTTGTTTCTTTTCTGGCATAATTTCTGGGAGTTGCGGTTACAAAATCTTCCTGCAACACGTTTGTGGAGTGGATTCAAACTTATTCAACAAAATTTAAATATGATGCAAGCGGAGTCAACCTTTTTGGCATCGGTTACCAATTTGTTAAGGCATCGTATTGCTTCGGCCAACAGGCTGGAAAATTCGCAGCCTCTAGATTCGGCCATAAATGAATCACAACAAAGTCCCAAAGACTCACGACGCATTTCAATATTTCATATGTTCTATTGAGAATCAAGATAATTTTCTTTGTTTACTGGACAAAAGATTAGGAAAAGGATGGATTTATTTACTCTCTCTTTTTTTCCCCTCTCTCACATTTCTCATTAATACAAAATCGAGTAGAAGATGAAATATTTCCTTGGAAAAAATCTCTAGCATCTCACCGTCTCGCGATTCACAGCCATTTATTTGTGCGCATAGCCTTGCCTGCGTAGTTTGGCAGAGGATTTGTTTTTTTTTCTTTCCAAATGGAATGTTGGTCTTAACAATTAGACCGTTGAACAATTTACCGTGTCGTACTTTTTAATTTATTCTAATTTACGTGGAATTCAATCAATTATCTCTAAAATTAATTGAACAACATAGGGAAAATGAAAAGATTAAATATAAAAAAAAATCTGGGATGCAGCTCAAGGGTTCAATTTCCGAAGACAGCGTTGTAAGTACGGTGAAGATGGTGCGAGATCTTTGCAGCCTTAAAATACAAGGAAATTGTGGCACGGTCAAGCGCATGGTCTACTACGGTTTGCACGCTTGAATAATAAATAGGAAGAAAAAAAATCTCGTGTTCAATTTTCGCTGAGTGCGGTCTTTTCTTGTGGAGCTGTTGCACGAGTATCCTTTGCTTATTCTCGCAATTAAAGAGAGCACGTTTCTGAGAAGAGCTCCTGCTCAATTAAGGCCTTGTGACGTAAAAAAAAAAAGATATTCTATTTTTTTTATTTTGATTTGTTTTTTTATTTTTCAAAGTTTTTATAATATTTTTTTTCTATTTGTGAGAAACGTTACAAATACAAATATTTAAATCAAATTGTCATGGACTTTAATATTAAATAAGTCAAATTTGATTACTGACTTGGAAATAATAATGAAGGTTTTTAATGCTATTTTAAAATATTAAAAAATTAGTCCAGTTGTACTTTTATATTTGATCCGTGTCAAAAAAATTAGACTCGAAATTTCATCTATTTATAGAGATATAAAATTTCTCTAATTCATTTAATAAAGTTTACTTTAGCTTAAAGAATATGATTTCGTAAAATAAATTTTTATCTATCGATATAAAAACCCTTTTATTTGTCATAATTTTAATTTTTTAATCAGACATTCTTTAAATTTCAGAGATAATTAACAATTAAATTTACCCTCGTTGAAATATCCATTTTATAAAATAAAACTATATTAAAGAAGTAACACTTTTTTTTTCTGAATTTATGATGAAATTTTAAGAGGAAGAAAATTATTTATTTCTAAAATTAGTCGGATTAAATTTAGACATTTGAATTATAAATAATAATAATTAAAAAAAATGATTGGTGTCTTAGTGGCAAGTGTGACTAGTTTAAAATAAAATAAAATTATAATATATATATATATAGAGAGAGAGAATTAATATGTTGAGCAATAGATTATTGTGCGTGTGTATGTGACGTGATCACAACTGTTCATCCCTCGTGATTGAGAAATGTACAGTATTTCTTCTCTGCACGATTTCGGCGATCGACGGTCAATTTTTTCAGCGTCGACAACGATAAAACTATAGACCAACCACTGAACCATAAGGGGATATCGACACTGTCGATCGCTGTCGAAATCGATCGAATTTCAGCCGCAATTCTGCTAGAATCCAATCGAATTGTAACCGCCAGTGTACGACTGCTGGCGGCCGCAATTCGGCCAGAATCTAGTCGCCGTGAGGCCGGACTCCGATGTCGTTTGACGGCGGCCGGATTTTGGCCACAACTCTTGCCAAAATTTGGTGGTGGAGCGGTGATGATTAGCGGTGGAGAGGTGTTCACTGTGCATTTCTTGTGATGCTCACGAGTGCGCATAAATCCCACGCACAGTCGAGCTAGAATTGGAGTCCGGCTTGACCGCAGTCAAATTTCGATTGCAATTCCAGCCAAAATACAATGGTAGAATAGTGATGATTGGTAGTGGAGTGATATTCACTATATATTTCTCATAATACTCATCACGGGCGCATATAAATTCCACATGCAGTAGATATATATATATATATAGAATTTCAAAAGGTAATATAGCGTAAAGTCACGTCATTTTACCTTTTTATTATCCTTTTAAAAAATTATAATTCGTTTGATTTTTTTAATGTAATTTTTTGAAAATAGTTTTTGTTGGGGATCGATACACGCGGCTAGAAGGGGTGAATATCACTCTTTAATTTCTAACAAGATCGTTAGGGAAGTAATAGTAAAAATCAAAACTAGAACGAAGAACAAGTAAAACAATACTAACACAAGAATATTTTAACGTGGTTCCGAGATCTACTCCTACGTCCACGACAATCCTTAAGGTAGATTAAACCTTCAAGTCTTCACTATTTTCTCCTTTAGATGAACATAAGGTGGAGAAGACTCACAACAATACTTTTCTCTTCTTCTTATAAAAGATAAAAAATAAGCTTAGGAAGAATAAAAAAGACTTAGAAAGACTTTTAGTGAGCTTGAGCAAGTATGACAATTTTATGAATAAAATTCGTCACCTTCTCATGC
>JBAMHZ010432562.1:0-22512 GCA_037177395.1 Alpinia galanga | reverse complement strand
GCTAGCAAGAAATATGTTCAAGATTAACTTGTTTTTTTTTTAGCTTGACGAACTTGAATTGAATTTGACTTATTTAATGTGTATTGAGTTCCAAATCAAACTTATTTAAACTTTAAATTTGTTTGTTTATTTAAATTTTAATTCTTATTTATAAATGAATATAAATAAATTCTTAAATAATTTTTAAATAAATGTAATCATAAACAATATTCACAAATATTGACTATTCATAGATATTAATCAGTCGATATATATACATATACATCTGAGATTTCTCCTCGACATTATCAGTGCCGACCATAATTCAATAGGTAATTGGCCGAGAAATGGTCGGACATCGCATTCGGCCATTCTTTGGTCGGTCGTCGGTCGGAATTGGCTTTGCTAGCGCCGTCGACTCGCGGCGCTGACAGGCCAAAATTTGATCGGCACCGGTCGCAATTCAGTTTGCGATCGGCCAGGGAATGGCTGGATGGCCGGATTGTGACCGGCATCGACAGTGCCGAGGAGAAATCATGCACGATGGGGTTGTCATGCACGGGTTGCGTAGGATAAGTTGCATATATATGACTGAATTTTGGTCAAAATTCGATCGAGATCACTCCAACATTGATCCCCTAGGATTCACCAGCCCCAATGGATTATAGTTTGACTTCGATGATGACAAATTCGATGACAAACAGCGACGATAGAAGGTGGCATGGGTGTGGTGGTGACGGCACAAGCATGAAGCTCACGTGCGCACAGATTGAGATGGCCAGACTAACAGATTTATATATATATATTTATATATATATATAAATATATATATATATAAATTTATTTATTTAATTTATTAAACTGTTAAAATTTATTTAGAAGGTCAGTCAATAAAAGCAGCTGAAAGTTGGGGGGAGCAAATTCCATAAACGAAGGGAGACACTCCACGCGCACCTGTTTTGGTTGGGACCCGCTGTCGAGTACAGCTGGCCCTGTGCAAGTGCGTGCCGTGTCATGTCGCCTCCTGCGTCTCTTCTCCCCGTCACTAACTGATATTGCCTTTCTCCTCTGTCTTCTTCCTTGGTTCATGGCTTCTCTTACTTATTTTACTTGTCGTCCTCCCCTTGGCTATTAATAATTTGTTGAAATTCTGCAACTCTTTTCATTAATATATTTATATTTATATATATATATTATTGACACTCAATGTGACCTTTTGACCCGTGAACCTCTAATAAAAATATATAGAATTATCACATTAACAATTTTATTACTGCTCCTATGTAAAAAAAAAAAAAAAAATTAAAATATCAAATAATCAGTATAGAAATGTAAAATTATGGTAGGAATTTTAAGAATTAACCTTTTACCATTTAATTTTTCATTTAATTTTTCAATCGAACAATTGACTATTCAATTTTTTAAATGAATAACCAAGTTTGATTAACTTTTTATTTAATTTTTTAATCAATTGTTTAATTTTTAAAAATATTAATTTACTAATATTTCAATTATATTTAATTAATTTTAAAATTGAAATTGATATATTTTTTTTATTAATAAAAAAACTCGAATTTCAGAATTAACTGAATATTACAACACTATGCCTAATTGGATTTGCTCGAGTCCAACTCCAAGTTCCAGGTCAGTATTGTTCTTCTCCAACCAACTACGACATTCACGAGTATTGAATATTGTGTTTGCAATTATTTACACATAAGAATAGGCCTAACTATTCTGGTTTTCCTCCAGATAGTAAAAATCAAATACATTCAAAAATTGAATCGTATTGTGATCCTTTCAGAAGTAGCTTGATTGCATCTGCAATAGCTGAAGGTGTGCCAGTATTTTGGCAATCATGGGTTTTAAAGATGGATTTGCTTTCTGAGTTAGATCGATGAGAACGAGTTGAGCAGCTTCGCCATACTTCTCTCTATGTCCTTCGAGCCTAAAAATCCTCTCCAACATCCATATCGATTTCTCTTGAGCCTTCCGACAACCGACTTCGAGGACCTTCACAAGTGCTTGCACTCCGGATGCCTTTTCGATCGCATTGCTTCCATTTTCCCAAATCTCATCCTTCAGTAGCGTTGCCAAAGCTTCGAGAACGGCCTCGTCGGCTTCGCGCTCTTTGCCTTCGAGAATTTGTACTAGAGGAGACATAGCACCAGCCTTGACTAAACAAAATGTAGTTTTCACAATACAAGGGCCATTGTGGACATCACAAAACGTTTCAGACGATGAAGGAACGCACAACCATCTGGTAGACTTAACCTCGACCAAAGCTACTGTGTTCTGTGATAGCTGACCCAGTGAAACAGCAGCTTTGGATTTGGCAACTATAGAACCGCATGTAAGTAACTTCAACAAGCAAGAAATTACACCGTGGGATGCTGATATCCTTTGCAGTTTCTTATCCCAAGGTACAGTGAAGCGAACCATCACACCTGCAATGTTCTCTAGTAGACACATTTTTGCAGGATTCAAAGTCCCTGCGATGGTCATATCGAATAAAGAGATCAAAACAGGGAGCAAATTTTCCTTCACGAGTGTATCTGTGACTCTTTTGTCATTGGGAGGGAGATTGCTTAGTATGCCAAGAGCAGCAGATTTTTCATTATCTGATGTTGACGCTGCGATAATATTAACTAGAACGTTCAGATGTGCTACCCCAAGCTGATCAAAACACTCGCCGGCAGGATCAAAATCTTTAGAGATGTGGACTAGTAAGTTTAAGGCTGCAATTCTAATCTGATTATTACTCTCAGTTAGGAAAGGTAAGAGCAGCTGCAGAGCACCATTTTCCTTCATTTTAGTTCTGATTCTTTTGGCATTGGCATGACTTGAAATTCTATTCAGTGCCTGAAAAAGATGGATCTGGATTGCAGGACTTGAATGGTTAAGAAGTGAAAGCATTTGTGGTGCCACGCCCTTTTTGGTCAGAATCTGATCAGATTCGGCTATGTTTGCAAGTATAGCAGCTGCAGGTTCTCGAAGAGTCACGAGCACTGATGTAACAGAAAATAGGAGCTGAAGTAAATGTTCTATGGCACCTGAATCAATCAAATGCTTAACGTTCTCTTCTAATCTAGAGAGATTGCGCAAGGCCCCCAATGCAGACAACTTAGCTTCAAGTTTGCCAGAGGTGAACATGTTTACGAGGGGTTTAATGGAGCCCTCTTCTCCAAGAGTAGATCTTATATGATCTGTTAGTTTCATTCTTGAAATTGCATTCGCCATAAGAATCCTGTTCATCTCAGAACCTGCCAATCCAATATTAATTGAATGGATAAAGTTAGAAGGAGTGATTGTCTCACCAAGACTCTAATTGATACGAGAAATACCAATTACTATGTTGAAAATGGGGGACAAAAGGAGAATAAACTAAAACATGAGATATTACAATGATGATAAAAGGTAAATGGAAACTCTTTAAGTTCTAAAATCTATATAAACAGATTTGCTGCTGTTAAATTATTTCAGGGCAAACCTGGTAATGTAAAATTTCAGAAAATATGCCCATTGACAGCTATTTCAAAAACCATGTAATTAGAGACACACCTAAGAGGCAATAGAGATTCCATATCAATGCACATCTTATATGATTCCAGTTAGAATAAGTAACTAATGTCACTTTTTTTTTTCTCAAAAACAGGGGAAAATAAAAAAGAAAGAAGAAGAGGAGAAGAAGAAGAAAAACTAGTATCAAACTTCAGAAATTTAAACAAATCGTAAAGGCTTGACAGAAACCAATTTGATAGTCATCATCATGCCATTCTCCAAATTGGCAAAAACACATCGTAGGATGAAATCTAGATTATGGTAGGATCTCATAGTTATTACTCTTCCAGAATGTATTCCAAGCTATGCCACCAAATTCAAGAACATTATTAAAAAAGGACACACTTGTACGGAATTATCATTATACTTCTCATGATTCAATTTTGGTTGGGATTTAAAATAGTGATGTGGACTGCTTCTAACAGCTTTTCGAATTAAAATATAAAAACACCTGCAAGCAACTTGCAGGGCATCAAGATTAAATAAACAACAAGAAGATAAATAAACTACTATCGTGTATTATGTATGTCTTGCACAACAATATCAGGTACTATTTCATGCATATGTTTAAGTTAAACTCAGAGGTTATTATTCTAACTGAAAATTGGAAAGTTTTTAATTGCATCACAAGTGCAGCCGGTTTATGGCATATCAATGTCAACTTGGATTTGTCATCTAGGTTCAAGTTCAGAATTAAGATGTGTGATGAACTAATTGTTCACTATTCATTTGATTGGGTGAAAAATATTTGCAGAAGAAAGATGAACATTAACGTGATGAAACTCTTCTAGTTGTATCTCACTTTTCAGTTTCATGACTAGCTCATGGATGCAAGACCTATGGAATTTCTTCAGTCTTTAGGTGGCTTATGTCTAAAATTGAAAGATACAAGCAGATAATAAAAAAAAACAGTCCAGTACTACAAAATGCTGCCCGGACCAAATAATATAACAATTTGGAAATATGTATAGACGATTGACATAAAATTACCTTCCTTTAGGTATCGTACTAGTGGGCTGAAGTAACCAGCCTCAGCCATAAGGAGTACATTGTGGGCATTGCTTGATAAAACACCCAATAACCTTCCTGCATATTCGGATGCAATGGTATCTTCCCCATTTCGCAAAGTGACAAGCATCACCATACAACCTTGTATCCTACCAATTCTTTGTCGAACTTTTAGGACTTCAGACAAGTCCAAAAGCAGCCCCACTGCTTCCCTACTCTCATCCACATTCCTCGATAAAGACCGCACTATAGTGGAAAGAGCTTCAACACTAGCCATTTTATCCTGCAAGCTAAGCAATGTCATAAACATGCCATAGAGAGAACATATGATGGATGCTACATCACATGACTAGGTGGAATTTATCATAACCTAGCAAAGATAGTAGAAAGCAACAAAGGGTAGTGCAATCCTAATTCTTCAAGTGAATTAATAAGAATAAATTCCACAGAAGCAAAATAACAAACACATTGATTGCAAAGCGCGGAAAGAGCATAAATGTATCCAAAATCCTACCTTGTTATCGGTGCTGAGCGATGCAAGCTTCCTGAGCACCACAATCATCTTCAATCTGTTCTCTCCCTTGGTCGAAGCCAATCGATTTAGCAGAGCAGGGATCAATATTCCACCATCTTCCCCCACAAATCCTTCTTCTGTGAGGATCACAATCTCAAAAAGAACCACCCAGAGCTCATCCTCATCCGCATTCTTAATCCGCACGACCAAGTCTTCGGGGTCGCCCAAAGCGGGGCCACCACCAACCTCCTCGATTGGGCCATCAAACCGAGCTTCCATCATCTCCCCACGAAGCGCGTCCATCTGGGTCCGAATCTCCACCGGAGCATCGGCCCACGCGCCGGCCAAGACGAGGAGGCCACGCTCGAGGCATCGAACGGCGCCGTCGAGCAGCCTCACGGCGACGGAGGCGGCGTAGGAAGACGCTCCGGAGGAAGATGCTCTCCCTGCGAGGGAGCGAGCGCGGCGAAGCTCGGCGCTCAGATATTCAAGGGCGCTCACCCTGCTCGACGCGTCCGGCAAGTCGGGGACCTCTTGCTGAAGCACGAGGAGGGATTCGAGGACGGGGTTAATGCGGGCGGCGAGAAAGGAGAAGACAAAGAGTGGTGCGGCGCTGCGGAGGGAGGAGGAGGGCTCCGCAGCGTCGGCAGGAGGGGCGGCGGCGACCGCCGCTGCCTCGTCGACGGCGTCCATGAGGCGGGAGAGGAGCTTGGCAACAGTCGCTGCATCCTCCATTCTCTCGTAGCCGGAAGAAGTGCTTCTCCGGCGAACTGGCGAGGAAGGCGGTCGAAATTTATAAAGGTGGATTAGGGCGAAGTAGAAGTGAAGTCAGAAGCGAGCGGATGGCACTTGGAAGCTGGAAAGCCGAGGAGAAGAAGCAGTCAAACGAGCTTGTCGAGGTGGGTCAACGTCATCCCCATCTTGACGATGACGTGGCGAAGACTCATTCCTACTGAGGGGGACGTGTAACGATCTCCTGTACTCACCACGTCACCAACAACGTCATTCATCGTAGAATACTGGCTTTCGAACAACTGGACCCACAAGTTTGAACCAGTACTCGAAAGGAAAAAGATGGACGCTGTTTTGAGGTAAACCGTTGATCTGACGCGTTCAAGGTGCGGGGAGGAGGACGCAGGGATTTGATCGAGTCAACCGAACCAAACGGAACGTTACATACCTATGGCGTGTCCAACTGTATCAACCGACGTTTGTAGCATACGTTATCGAGCTTGGTAACGGGAACGGAACGTATGAGAAGAGTTAAATACCGGTTCGCGTTACGTGGATGTGACGGTCAACCGGAAAAACTTAAATACCGGGCAAACAGAGAGAGATATTTAAAATGCGATGTTTTGTCCTTCAATAAATAAAGAGATAATCGCTACATATTTAATGAATCTTATAAAATAACATTAAAAAAAACCAATTTGTTTACCTTAGAAACTCCTATTTGTAAATGATAATAATAAAGAATAAAAATAATATTGTTTTTTTTTTGGTTTAATTAGTAAAACTATAGACTCAATTGCTTTAATATGAGCAACTTTTGAAAAACCATCAATTAAATCAAGATGTTGTCATGGATGACCATTTTCTCATATGGCAAAATGTCAACTCCAAATTAAAAAATTATTATTTTTGATAAATAAAAATTAACCTTTATTTTTATTAAATAATAATTCAATCGCATTCAACCTTTTTGATAAAAACCAATTAATTAATTGTAAAATTATAAATGATACCGGATCTGGCGTGATCCGATCCGACCCGAAAATAGGCTTCTTCCTTTTCTTTCCTTTCCTTTGCTTTTTCTTTTTTTCTTACGTTTCATCTTACTGCTTTCCTGCTAAGTAAACCATCAAAATTATTTGTTTACATAAATAAAATAAAGACGAATTTTCTACGCACAGTAAAAATAATAATTAATTTCGAATCGAAAGAAAATTATTTAGGAAAAGTCGAAATGTATTTTTTTTAAATAGTTTAAAATTAATTAATCGAATTAGAAAAAAAAAAAGGTTGGCTCCTGCCTTCTTGTTGTTAAAGGCATAGCGGGAGGCGCCTTATCGAGGTCATTCTCCTTCCGCTCTCTCGTCGTCGCTGGTCGCCGCCCTCCGTCGTAGCTCCTCCGCCACTTCGATCGCCTTTTGTGTATTGATCTATCGGTTGCTTCTAGTCCATCTCTTCGCCGTTGGCTACGCTACTCGGCCTCTGAACCCTAGAGCCGATCGATCACGCGCCGATCGACGTCAGGGAGGTCGTTGAACTTATGGCTGACTATTCGAATTGGTTGCAGTCTATGTCTAAATCCTCGTCTTCCTCGTCGCCATCTTCTTCCGGCGCTTCCGTGTTCAGAAAGCCGTTCTCCATCCTCCGATCGTTCTCTTACCACACCCATCGGCGCGCCTCGACGAGGACCCTCGGGAGGCGATTTGCAGACGAGCCGAAGCGCCCCAAGGTGGTTCTCTACTTCACCTCGCTTCGCAGCATCCGGCGCACCTTCGAGGACTGCTGCGCTGTCCGCGCCATCCTCCGAGGCTTCCACGTCGCCGTCGACGAGCGCGATGTTTCCATGGATGCTTCCTTCCGCCGCGAGCTGCAGGACTTGCTGGTGAAGGGGCGGCCGTTCGTTTTGCCCCAGGCGTTCATTGGAAGTCGGTGGCTCGGCGGGGCGGAAGAGATACGGCAGATGCACGAGGCTGGGGAGCTGGGGAAAATGCTCGAAGGGGTTGCCGCTCAGGACCCGGCGTTCGTCTGCGACGGCTGCGGTGGTATGCGGTTTGTCCCGTGCTCCCATTGCTATGGAAGCCGGAAGATGTTTGTTGAGGAAGAAGGGAGAATGATACGTTGCGAACACTGCAACGAGAATGGATTGGTACGATGCTCTTACTGCTGTTCATGAATTTTATTTTATTTCATTTTTATTGTCAAAGGGAGCAACTTTTACTGGGACTAGATTTGAAGATGATGAATGAATTAAAGAACAGACGATAGTTTGGGGAAATATCTTCGCTTTGATTTATGTTTGTCGATCTGGAAGAAGTCAGTTTACTTTCTTGAGTGGAATTTTATTCAATTTAGACGAGTTCGAGAGTGCCTTTTTTATTTGGAGCTGATTGTTTCTCATTGCTAGTGCTGATTTGAAAAGAGAGACTGGTTCTTGTCTCAAAAGTGTGTTGGTGAAAGGAAAGAAATAAGCTGTTTGTATAATCCGATTGTACATATTGGTTTGCCAATAACATGCTCGATTGTTATTTCTTCTGGTGTGCAATATTGAACCATGTTCAATGTGAGTTGTATTTGAGATTGCCAAAGTTTATTTGGAGTCGATGGCTTCTCTTTGATAGCCAGTGTTGATTATGATAAAGAAGTTACCGATTCTAATCTCACAAGTGTGCTATAACGAAATAAGTTCTCTGTATAATATGGTTGTGTTATTTGGTTTGCTTATAACATGGTCGTTCCTCATTTCATCTATTGTGCAATGTTGAATAATAGCTATTTTGATCATTTCCATTAACAGTTAAGCCATATTGTGTAAATTTAAGTGCTTTTTCTGAAGATTCATAACTCTCCTCTATGTGTTACAATCTTGATGTTTTTGTTGAAGGTTCCATTGCATGGTTTGGATTTACATGGCATTTTGGATATCTATTGTCAACAGTTTTCAGCAGTTTGATTCTCTTGTGAAAAAGAGTTTGAGTTGTTGGTTTTCTTTTTGCATATTCTTAATTTTTTATAGTCAAAGTTCTTGCGTGTGATACATAGGAAATATAAGATTGTTATTCTTGATAAGTTTCTTTTCAGCTGAAGTTATTCTTGTATTAGTAATTACTAATCATTCTGAAGGGTAAAATAAATTTTGTTCTCCAAGAAAAATGCTTTTATGCTAGACATCTGGGATCAATTTTCTCATCTCTGTTGTTGGATGAGAGAAATCGTTATCTTTTTTGCATTGCTACAACTACAGGCATCTTGCATATGGGGTACTATGTGGCATGAACCCGCCACCAGCCTCTACAAGACAGTCATATGCAAGTGCATTATTGGCATTGTGTGATATAAAGTATTTCTTGCAACTATCAATTTAGACTGCCTTAACATTGCCATTACAACAATCCACCTTCTTAGGCTCATGAGTACATGTGATTTTTAGTTGGAATAATTAATATCATCTTTTATTGCAATTTATGGAAACAAATAACTCACTAGCTTAGATAAATCACTAGTTTGATCTATAGGTTATCCTTACCAATTTACATGGATTACAATGATGCCTAGTTTGCATGCATTCTTTGCTTTTTATACCTTTCCTCTCTTGTGTGTATGTGCAATTGATTACCTGCTGACCTGTTCCCTTGTTTCTGCTTGTCGGCATATTGAATTGATGTAATAGCAAAGGTAGACTCGATTCTTTGTTTTAATTTACAAAAATTAGTTCATGTACTTATAGTGAAACATGTTTCTACTATATAATCAAAACAAGAAGATAGTAAACTTGTTTTATTTCTTCTGTCTTTATGGCAGTTTACCAGAAACAACTAATTAATTAGCTCATTATTTCCTTTTTGATTTTTTCTCCTCTGTTTATTAGAAAGATTAGATTGATCAATCTTCCTTCTTTCCTCACCTTTGAAAGTCAGAAATCAGGCTAATAATGACACTGTGTGGGGTTTATGATTACAGACTTGAACTTTTCCAAACCAATTGCTGATAGGCTCAACCCACCCTGGACCACCCTTTTTTGAGAGAAGGGATGTGGGGAAAAAGGGGAAGATAGTGGAAGGTATTATATTCTTTGTTTTGAGTCAAAGATATTTTATTCTTTTGAGACTGAGAAATCAAGGGAAGTAGAAGGAATTTTGCTTTCTTAAAGGTAAAGGAATATTTTTGGTCCCAAATCATTTGATTGCTCAAGTTAGAGATGAGTAATTAAGATGATAAGAGAATCCCAACCTTCTTAACACTTCTGCAAGAGGCAAACCATGCTAAATCTGGAAAGTGACATAGCTTCTGGCTGCAAGTAGTATTTTGCATTTTGGTTAGAAGTTAGTAAACATGTCCCTAAGATTTTTTAGTGTTTAGAAATTATTTAAACCAGCTCAAATACTTCCCATTTGATTGCATTGCATTTTTTTGGTACTTGGAACCTTTTGCTTCTTGCTATATTACCTTCAGCTTATTGGTATATTCCAAACTACCAAAAGGGCTTGTCTAGAGATGAAATACAGAGTAGGGTTATGGGTTTGAACAACAACCTTCTATTTGAGTGATCCATACTGAGTAGCAAAGACATGATCATCTCTCATGCTTCATCAACAAAAGGCTTTAGGGTACCTTTTTAGCCAAGTGCCTCTCATCATTCATGTCTTGAACACAGAAGACAGTTTGATGATTGAAACCCCCCAACTTGACCTCCACTTGGTCCATAAACAACAATACAATGCCATCCATAATTCAACAACACGGTTTAGGATGCAGCTGACAATTTCTGCATGTTGCAACAAAACCTGAAACATGTTCAACTGTTGGTGTATTTCTGTATGCGTAAACAGACAGCAATAAAATTAAAACAAGATAGAAGGTCAGTCTTGCTTCTCTACTGAATTCCTAAGGTGTCTGAAGAAAAACAAAACTATACCTTTCCCCATATGTTTTTCAGTTCATACATGATTCTGATGACAAATTTATATCAAGAGAAAGCAGAAATTGAAAAGTGGGATTGGTGGTTGAAAGAATAATTTATTTGGTAAAATATTTCTTTTCTAAAAAATCCTTTTGGAAAAATAGATTATTCTTATTGTCATCCCTGTTCACAATCACAATAATAAATCTCTGAACAAGGGTAAAAAAAAAATGCTGCATTTGCTTATGGCATTTCCAGACGAGGTAATATTGAGCTTTGCAATGAGAATACACATGTGCTTAAAGCCATCTACTTTCCACACAAGAATAGCAGGATGAAAAAAAGAATGATAAAGATCAGCTAAACCTACTTTGCATATCTCGGTTGTCGATCTTTTATGCAGCCAAAAGCCAAACAAACTGATGGATGAAGCTAACAACGTAGGAGGAGCATCCGACTCCAGCATCAAATGCCCTCGGGAAAACCAGGAAGAAGTATTCATGGATATCTTCTTACGTAGGTCCTTCGTCGGTCCCAGCATTTGTCGGGAACCTGTTGACCATCCGCACATTGTACTGCTCATATACCCTGGCACGGTTCTCAGACCACCATTTTTCTGCTTGCTTTTCGCTGAATCTCTTCCGGCTGCATTTGTAGAAATCGAAGGTGATTACATTCTCCGATATATAATGGTTTTCATAAGCTCTAGAGTGCTAATAGTTGGCTACAATGCTTTACTAATTTATGACAAAGGAAAACTGATCATGGTTTCGAACTTGCGAACAAGAACCAAATTTGGCTGGCAATCAACTATCTTATACAGGTTTGATTTGAAACCATAAAGACTTGTATGTACCTGAAACGAACCCTCTTGAGATCTTTCATTCCACCAGGTAAAGAAGTAAGGGTAATATATACTCCAGGCTCATGTTGCTCAACCCACTCGGAAGGAAGAAGAGTAGGGCTGCAAATTTTATCCTTGCTTCCATTCCTTACTTCTGATGTCAAACCAATTTTACTAGAATTGCTTGCAGAATAAGGTCCGTTTCCATATGAACCATTTGGATCTGGCTCATGAGAAGCTAATTTGCTGATGCTTAACTGCTCGACATTCGCTTCTGAAAAGCCGGACACATCGGATGTCGTGGAACTAGGGTTGAAAGATGACAGAGAAGGGAATTTATTGATCTTATCTGCTCCTGCTGGTAATCTCTCAGCCATGTCCTTTAACTATCAGAAAGTAAGCAGACAAAAAATGAAAATCGAGAGATATCAATAGTAGGAACAAGAAAATTACAGGTGATATGGAATTAGATCCAATTTAGCAATAGTCTTCTTGAATAATAATCCTCCTTTCGAAATTCACTACAAAGCTTGCAGTAAAATTCTGCTGCAATTAGCAAATTTATCCCGAATATATTTGTTAATGTTATCAGCAAGTTAAATCAGCACAAAGATGTATAGAGATCTTGCTCTTAATTCAGTGTGGTACTCTAGAGTTATCATTGAAGTTAGGGTTTTTTTTTCCTGAAGAAAACAGCAATGTGATGCAAATTGTGAATCATTAACCAGAAATCTTAAAGAAAAGACGTCTTCAAGCATGATGCTGATAAGTGAGAAGCATCCAGTACATAGTTAATGTAGATGGTTTCAATTAATAAATCTTAATATGGTCCAAGCTCTCAAAAAATTATACTGCTGATAATGTTCGATCGGGAACACACTGGCGGTACCAGTCTCAGTGCTATGATATAAAATTATATGAACACCAGAAAGATGATTCAAGCAGTTTTAACTGTGGCTCAAAAGGCTGCCTAAAGGCTGTCTTGTACTCATGGTACATAAGTACATATCGTGGATGTGTTAGTATCATGGAACAGCATTAAGATAAGTGGATTATGAAGAAAATGTACTATATCAACCCCGTTTGATATCTAGTAGAAAGAATGGCCAAAGAGAGAAGGAAAGTTGATTCAGAAGTGTGGATGCCAAGATGGTGTTTTGTCAAACTAGGATGATTAGATAAAGGTGCAAGTATGCTAGGAAAACTGTAAGGTGAAGGAAAGATCAGCCTGACAAGGAGATTTTGAAATCGAAATTGACTTTCACAGCTTGTACATATCATGCAAATGGAATTTGAGGAATTAACTTAACCAGTGCAACCCTGTAGCCAAATGTCCTTAAGTGGCCCGGATAACTGTATGAATCCGAGATGAGACATTATTACACAAATCCGTTGAAAACCCGAATTCATTTTCTAGGAGTTTTCACGCATCACTGGAAGTAAATTCTAAACACAAACAAATATTCTTACTTGTGCAGTAAATGACTTGATGACTTCTTTGGCTGCCTTGCATTTTGCAGTCTCCTCTCCTGCAATTGCAATTGCCTCCTTCAGTTGCTTAGCTGTTCTCTCCAACTCAACTTCTTGGAGTTGGGCCTTGCGATTGAGATTTTCCACCTAAAAAGTTTTAGAATAAGCATATTAAGACCAGATAGTCACTCCTTTCTACAACCAGAAAATTCTTGCAGTAGAATTGTGACGCAAAGTCCCTAATCTCCAACCAGATACAATTGGCAGCCTAGGCAGGAAGTTGAGATAGCCAACATGATGCTATGCTCAGACTTGCGGAACATAAATAACCAGAAATGTTTCTGCTTTCTTTTTCTTGTTGGTAACTATTGTCACTTATATGTCTCACACATTAAATTTGGGAAACCTATTGCAAACAATTACAAGAATGGGCATTTGGATGACTCTGAGGCTTCTTATGCAACCATAATCCAATGTATCAAATTATCAGAGTATTATAGCACAACCATCTAATTGTTGGCCTTATTATTCTTCTCCAACATCTACATTCTCTACCTTCCAGAATAATACACTTGGAAATAAGTCTATTTCAGCATCCAGGTAGCTGAATTATTTGAATGAAGATTGATTATAAAAACCCTATTGTTTCCTGGCAGACATGCTACATAATTTATTTGGATAAAGAACACACTTATTACAAAAAGAAGTCCTTGTGAACTTGCCAATTACTAGACACAGACTATTGTATGCAAAATAAAATAAACCAGTCCAAATTAAACAAATTGATTCACGATTTCAAAATATATCATTTTTTTCAGTGAAACATAACCTAGAGTTTTTATAAAAGCATATATAGGAGGATTCAAATAAAAGCATAAGTTATTAATAAACTAAATTGATCCAAATAAAATAAATAGGTTTAAGGGTCCAAAATATGTTGTTATTTCACTTTTTAAATTAAACTGTCTACTTTGTCTAAGTCTTAATTACACTAGATTCATCATGAAAGTTTATAAAAGGTTTCAACCTATTGTGTTGTTTAAGATAATGTATTTATTAAAAAAATTCCCATGTTCCGATTCTTTATTCTCTCTCATTGCAAGATCACTAAGGCACACAACTCATATGGCAACAATATTATTCAGTAGTTAACTTTTTTTTTTTAAAAACAACTATTGTCTGTTCCATGCAAAGTACGATTAATATTCAAGCTTCTAATTATCTATTACCTGAACTCTTAACCTGGTAACTTCTTGGCCAAGCTTTTCGTTTGTAGTTTTCTCTTCCTGGATCATGAATTTTGAGAAACTAAGACCGCCAAGGGTTGGTGTTGGTGTGGTAGAACGAGGAGGGCTGGGACGTGTAGATGTTGGTGATGATGCTCTAGAAACAATTCGTGAACCAGGAACAGAAGCTGAGAAGAATTTTTTTGATGTTCCAAATACTGGATTAAAAGATTTGGAAATATTGAGGGCACTCCATTGTGAGTTTCCATTTGGGACTGGAGATACACAACTGCTACTGAAATCAAATTTCTTCTCTCTCTTGAATGAGCTACTTTCCATTTGTTTAAAGGATGCTGCTGATGAAAATTTAGAAGCTTGCAAATTTATAGGATCCAATTTGTCCTCCTCAATCATTTCAGTGAGATCCTGTGTTGAACTTCCTTTTCTGTTAATTAAAGAATAAGACAAAGAGTCGATTTCCAAAGTCTTGCTTAGTTTGCTATAGCAGTGGTCACAGACACGATGTGGTTTTTTCGGATTAGGTGCCATAGAAGCCCTAAGAGATTTCTTTCTACTGCAAGAATGGCAAAAGACAAGTGCACAATTATAGCAGTTGTGCCGTTTCCTTTTGAAATTGAATGGCAAATGGCAACCTGAGCACATAGACTGATCAACACCAGAAAGCCATTTATGAATACAAATTGCGGCAGTAAAGCTAGCACCGCAAACGACACTTCTGACCTGTTTATCTTTTAGAGCTTCAACTAGGGTTGGGGAATTCCGGTCATCAGTATCACCATGTCCTAGTCGGCCATTAGCTCCTTTACCCCAGGTATAAACTTCTGTTCTTGAAGTCAAGACTGCAACATGATAATCACCACATGAAATTTCCTCCACAAAACATTTTAGTAGTTTTCCTTCAACACGAACAGGAAGCTTTCCATCTGCTTGGGCATTACCAAGTTGACCATAAACTGTACTGCCCATTGTATAAACATGACCAGAGGTAGTCAGTACTACTGTCAGGCTGTGCCCGCAAGCAACCTGACAAAAATTAGGTTCTATTAAGTGAGAAACACATGTAGGTAAGAGTCTAGATTCTTTGTCACCATTGCCAAGACGTCCTTTATCACCATCGCCCCATGTAAATAGTTTCCCTGAAGAGAAATTTGAAGATGAATTTCCAGACATAACTTCTACAATAGCAGCAGTATGCCAAACGCCACAAGCTACTCGCACAGTTCGGAGGTCTTTAAGAGATTCTACTTCTTTAGGTATAGATATGCTTTTGCGATCCCCATGACCTAGCACACCAAAAGTTCCATCTCCAAAAGTGAACAGTTGACCTCCAGAGGTTACTACTGCTGTATGCCAAGGTCCACAAGAAACCGATGAGATACGTATGCCCTCTAAAGGTCCAGTAACCATTTTTGGGAACCAGTGACTAAGTTGATTTCCATGTCCAAGTAGCCCAAAATTGTAAATTCCATCACCCCATGTATAGAGCTCTCCAGATAGTGTAACAGCACAAGTATGATGTTCACCGCAGGCTACAAATTCAACATTTATGTTTACAAGAGAATCTACAAGTTTTGGTTGTGGCACATCGGCATCTACTCCATGCCCAAGCATACCACCTGACTCCTCGCCCCAAGTGTAAATCTCACCATGCTTGGTTACAAGAGCAGCATGTCTTCTCCCACAAGAAACATTCTGCACATCAAGTATGACTGTAGATTCTAAAGCCTTTGGTAAAACAGAATCCATTTTAGCACCTGAACTGAAACCAATTCTAGAACTTCCGCAACCCAAAATTCCATCCCCAGTTCCTTCCCCCCATATGAAAATGTCACCGAGAGCATCACTGTCATCATGACCAGAGCCTTGACTGGATGAACTGATGGCACTTGACATGCTTACTCTGAATGCATCCACTGGAATGCCCCTGGGACAGCTATTTATGTTGTCCGAGTATCCTGATGACAGAGAATGGACTGATATAGCAGAATCTGATGCGAAAAAACCTTTTGGAGGCACTGCATATAGAACATCACAGAATGCCTTGTCTAAACCATTCTTTGGTGGGCTTGGGCTATCATACGGACTTCGAAGCTGAAGAATTTCAATATTATGATAAATTAACCAGAAACAGAGGAAATTTTCTTCTATGATAAACACAACAGATACAATTAAAAAAAAAAAAGAAATATATGAAAATTAACATACAAGAAGAGAACCTTTTGGATGCTATCTCCGCTGTCAAATGGGGAGCTTAAAGGCGAACTTCTACATGTGTATGTCTTTGGACTGGTTTTGCCTGATGATACGCCATTGCTTCTCGTCTCTGTTCTCCGCCTCCGGTGGGGATAGCGTGATATCAATGTCTTTAGACCAGCAAACCAGACTTCAGCTTCATCTTTATCTTTGCATATCTAGAAAATACAATATATATAATAAGATTCAAGTGTCAATTAAGAACAATATTCCACTGAGAAGAAAATACAAGGTGCTTTAATTACAACATGAAACAAGAAATGAGCACAAAGGATATCATAAAAGTTTCAAGTGTCAATTTAAATAAAACAAAAAGGTATATAGTATGGCTGTGAGAATTTTACAAGATCTAATGACCCATCATCATATATAAGAGAAAATGAATGGCATTCCTTCTCAGGACGTGGATATCTCTGAAAAATTGCCTGAAAAGAGAATAATACATTTATGGTCAGTGTTTAGAAGCCAATGAAGCATTATACCAAGCAAAGGGGAATAATAAGAGACATCAGCAACAACAATGCTGTCAGCATAGGAAATAAAATATAAGCAAAACGTTTGAAATCTAATGATATATGTTGCTTTCATTAAGAAAATCAAGGCAATAGGAAAAATCATATAGATGCTTAAATCACAAACCATGAGCTTCACAAGGCTAAGCTTCATATCTAATGCAAGTTGTTACTGTCTGTTTACTTCTGCAAGCATAGATATCTTACATCTTCCAATAGTTTTCCATCTAATTTTGAAGCATTTTACTTCCATTTTTTACTTTCTAGTGCCATTAACCAAAATAGCAATAAAATTAAAGGAAAAAAAGTAATCTTAAATGTTTACCCTCCACGTTCATGATAATACCCAAATTGGCATCCTACAAAACACATCTACTTTTCTAGGCCAATCACATAATGCAACAATCTTATCATCCTATCAAGTTTAAAATAAGGGAGATGAATAATCCATCTTCCAAGCTTAGCATAAATCCAAACACAAAATATAATACGGTAGAGTGGGGACATTATTATTCAAGAGGCTGCTCAAAGCAGAAAGTGGGAGCTAAGATGGTTGGCTCTCTTTACAAATCTCCAAACTTAATCTTTGCTCTTCAAAGCAAGACAGACAAAGCATTTGTCAAGCTAATATTTGGGAGAAATAGAATAATCAATATAAAAGTTTGGCACTAGTTTAGTATCATATAGAGAGTTATGCACAGATAGAATTTTATATGCTTAGATGAGCAGACTGTTATTAGCGTAAGTAGGTAAACCAAACAAGTAGGACAGTTCCCTGGAGGACAAATTGGTATTTTTGAGAAGTTTGATTGTCTATAACACGACCATTGGATCTCATACCCTGCTGATTAGGGATAGCTATGAGTTGGACTTTGAGTCAGAGATTTCTAGTCTTAATAGTGGGAGATTGTCACACCCTAGTTTCGTCTTACATAGACAGTTATGTATAATGTGGTCCATAGACCTAGATGAGAAATCTATTACGATTTGGTTTAAGCATTTTGAGTCAATAGTTAGGCCTAAGGAATTAATGAACCAGATATCTCCTCCAGGCATATTGTTGCAGAACAATTCTCAAATGAAGAACTAGAATGGAGATCAATAAAAGTTGAACAATATAACCTCTTAGATGCTTAGTAAAGAACTCAAGGAGGTTTGTGGCAACTGAAGGTTTAATTCCATTGGTTGTTGACAGATGAAGATAACAAGAAAAAAGAAATGGAGAATTTAATGGCATATAGACATAAGTTCAAGACAAACATCTTCAAGAATATGATGCAAAGGACATTGACTGTGATGGTATTCATGACATCTGCCGACCTTCTCCTAACCTGATACTAGCTTCAAAAAGGGAAAGACATGACAAAATAGAACTTGTAGGAAACTAGTTGTTCCCATAATGGAGACAAAGTGAGAAGAAACTCTCTTTTTTCTGCCATTGCCCAAAGTAATTAAGGTTCTTGAAATCAATTATGACTAAGCTCCTCTAATCCTTGTCTAGGGTTGTAAACTAGATGTGTGTTCAATCTTATTTATTTCTCTTACTGATCTTATTTAAGCTTGTTTATTAAATTCTCATTAAACTCAAGCTTGTTACTAAGCTCAATTAGAGTTCACATTGTACTTAAAAATTCAATTAAAACAATGATATAATAAATAAAATATTGTTTTCCATTTTTAATATATTTAAAATTATCAAATTTGTACAACATACATTATATTTTTATATATTTATATATAAAAATATATAATCAAACTTTAGATAAGTTAATGAATAAATCTATTAATAAATTGTTCACAAGTTCAGTTCATGAACATTACAAAGCCAAGATCACTGATGTTCAAACTTGTTTGTTTGTTTAATTTACTTTTATATATTGAACGAACATAAACAAAGTATTGTTGAATAGAGTATTGAGTTTATTCATGAAGATCATATTCATTTAAAATGCTATACTTGCCCTACAAATGATTACTAAATTGATAGGCACCACCATATTGATGGCCCTCATACTCATAGCCTTAAAAAAAATGCACTTTTGATTGATAATTTATTGAAACTTATGTTGATTTTAAGTTTGAGGAGGCCAATAATATCAAAAGCTGGAGGTTTTAGGGAAAGGGCTCAATCTATAGAACTTCCCTGGATCATACTAATGCCAAAATATTGCCCTTCCCTAGCTATTCTTGATTCTATTACAAACCTTAATAATCTATGATTTAAAAAGTAAGACATGAGAATCAAATGCAATGATGGTCAGCTAATGAAGTTTTTAAATGGTTACATGACAATTGTAGCCTTTACATATGAAGTGTCTGATTTGAAAGCACGATGACTCCTTAATTTTACAAGAAGAACACAACATTGATGTAGGAAAATTAGAGTCAAATAGAGAAATTACTGTGCGCTGTCCAGGCATGATTCTTGACACGTGACTTAATTTGAGGTGCTTCTCTTCTTTACCAGAGAGCCATATTAGAACAGTTTCATCCTGAAAATCAAATAGGTAAAGTGGGTTGGTAACAAATGTGCCATAATATTTTTCACTGCAAAAGAGAATCAAAAGTAATTCTGATATGGAAAAGCATTGTAAGAAAAACAAACACAGGTGATGCTGATTTACCAAGGGTTGCAAACATAAAGGATAAGAAAAAAAAGTACAAAGGTTCAGGTATCTGATGAATTTTGAAGAAGTTATTGGGCTGCAGGAAAAATCATATAAGGTTTAAGATACCTGATGAATTTTCAAGAACTTAAGTTAGTGGGATGAAGCATTTGCACACTAAATTGACTGGTTGTCCAACCCAAACTGTTCTTTTACTATTGCTACATTAAAGCATAGCACAGAGTCTCAAGGAAAGAGAACAAAAAGTAAGACACTACAGAGAGATATACTACGTCCATTCAGAACTTCCACAGAAACATACAACAATTTTGGAGCATCTAAAAGTGCATTCTATATGTTTATACATCCCAAGATAACTAAGGTTTCAATTTTTTGTATCATGCCGCATTATCTGCAAGGAACATATCATTGATGGATGACCAATAGGCGTATACCCATATCTCTATTGATTTCCTTGCATACTAACCTGTAATACCAGGAAGAATGCCTAATTACATATACTTGGTATAATGCAACATATTCCACAACCCTGAGAGTTAAAAATTATAACGTAAGGTAACACATGTTGGAATTTTGATAAAATCAAATTTATGTAATTCATTTTAAAGAACATAAATGAAGATTGAAATTCTACAAACAATTTGCATCAAGCCATCAACCCAGTGTTATGTGGATGAACCACATAAATGAAGCTCCAAACAAGGCAACCCATGCAAAAGGTGACAAAACACCAAGCCTTTCAAATAACAAATTGAAGAGAACCAAAACACTTGGTGATAAAAGGGGAGGGCTTCAAGTGATGGCTCTAGTACATGCCATGTGTTGGAATTGCATCAACAAAGAAGAGATTCAGAGACATTTTGAAGAAGTGTGTTATTTGGGAAAGCCTAAGTCCAAATCTGTTCCTAATTTCCAGCATTGTTGTCCATCATTCCTTCTTGAGTTGTCCATCCCTTTTACCAAAGATTATGGAGCACAATCACAGATATCAAGGGAGTGAAAATTTTCTTAAATTCTATAAATAATCTACCTTAGCTTGATGCCTAACAAAAAAACAAAGAAGACAAGTTTAGGGCATTTCCTACACAATCACAATTGTGTCTTAGGAATTTACATCAGTATAACATAAAAGAAACTTACATTAGACAATCTAAACGGACAAAATTTGGGCTTTCCCCTTCGCCCATACTTTAGCAAATGTGTTCCTTTCTTAAGTGCAGTAATAGCCTACACAAGGCAAATTATTGGCATTAGAAAAAATCAGTTTCAGAAAGAAAAAGAGATGGATACCAAAAGACCTATAGAAAAAAAAAGAAAGAAAGAAACACTATGGGGTGTATAAGATAAGTTGGAACATGTAAAACGAAGCATATGGAATGTACATCAGTCAAAAGGCGATGGATAAAACAAATGAAGGCGCTGAGTGTGCATCAGAACATCAGAAGGTATAAATGATAGATTACATGGCAAAGCATTATAAATGAGGTGAGAAGAGTTCAAAGTGACTTATCAACAATTTCAAATGTAACACAGGCAATATACATGATTCAGTCTGCAAATGAAAATATAGATATATCTTCATCATCCAGGAGGGTTCCTCACTCCTTTCATAGGCAGCCTAGCTTTTTATGGAAACAGACTCACATGGTTTGAAATTAGTGAAACTTATAAAACTCTCCCACTTTGAACATCAATGAATACCTCACTGTAGCCTTAGTGCATATTTGCATAACAACAATATGGGCGAGTTGGTATTTTGAGATGTTTTGGAAAATTTTGCAAATTTTATATTGTGAAATACTAAGCTAAGCATTAGACCATTCATTTTGCATCTTATCTGTTTACAAAGTCAAGAACAACACTTTCTGCAGCAACAATGCAGACAGCAGTATTTCCGTCGTGGACAAAAAATTAAACTCTTGGTACAAATTTACACAACGGGATTGTTTAGGTCATGTCACTTCTAGTTAGAAAGATTAAAAGGTATTATCTATTGTATGAGAAAAACATTCTTTGATGCCAGAACAAGTTTAGAAGTCCAGAAAGAAGTAGAGTATTAGCGTTTTAGTACGAAAAGGCAAAGTAAACAACAGCTAATCCTGGAATTTCTCTATTCAAATGCAGAGTAGGATACTAAATGCAAACAAAAATTATATCTTTATGTCATAAAGCGACAACAATTTGAAACAAGTGAGCAAACAGCCAAATGTAAAACGATAATAAAATAGGAAAGGAAAAACATGCCAAAGTTCTCTGTGATATACAACCATGCAAACAAAACAGACCTTGTTTCCCCGTTCTAAATCTCTATTGATTCCCTAAAAACTCGGGAAAAAAAATAATGCAGATTCCGGAGCATTACCTGCTCGATGTCCCTCTCGACGGTTGCAGCAACCCTGCCCTGATCCACAGCGCCCGCCGCCGGCATCCCCGCCACCAAAATCAAACACCAAACTCAACCTTTAGGCTGCCCCGATACGAAAACACTTCGAAAACACAACCCAACCACCCTAGAGAGCCCATAAGCCTCCAACCACGATGAGAACCGAAGGCATCAAGAAATGCTCCAAAGATTCCAACGATCCATTAAATTCCCACTCTAATGCAACTCCTTCTACCGCGGATTCATCTTCTTGATGCGTTGCGCCGATTCAGAAGGAAACGAAGGAGACGAGATTAACAAAAGCACGCTCTCGCAATCTTCCTCCGCTCTCTCTCTCTCTCTCTCTCTCCCTCTCCGTCCCTTGCACGCGCACTGTGCATTGCTTTGGCTTTATTTTGGAATTTACTGCGTCATTTTGCATGAACACCTCCAAAATATAGAATATATCGGAAAACCTACAAACAATTTATGTGTAAATCCACTTA
>JBAMHZ010432543.1:0-10703 GCA_037177395.1 Alpinia galanga | reverse complement strand
AAAAATGAATTCGAGGAAGAGTATTTTCACTATGTTGCACTAGAAGAGGAAGAAGAGTTGATATTTGAACACTTTAAAGATGATTAGTCAAACATCATCAATTTCTACATATCTAATATTGACAATGATCTGAATGAAACACTACTACTCGAGATGACAAATCCATCTAATATAGTTGAGAACTTTTTCACATTGCCCATGCCAATTGACAAAAAAGATAATAAGGGCAATTCATCAAAAGTTGGTCAAGTGTTTCTGGATGGCAAAAGCCTCTGAAAAAGTATTAAAGGATTATGTGATATATAAAAACTTTGACATTGGCACATGAAGACTAAAAGTTACAAAATGAAGTATGTTTGTAAGGTTCAACTTTGTGCTTATAAAATAATTGCTAGAGAACTTGAAAATTTTGAATCGCTACTTTTGTCAATTTGTACACTTGCTCAAAGTCTTCAAGAAAAGGAAGGGACCATATAAATTGCATTAGTTCTAAGGTTGCTAATGAGATTCAAGATCATGTGATGACTAACGAAAAATACACGTCGAGGATGATTATAGCAAACATTTAAAAAATACTTGAAGTGACCATTTAAAGCATTACGAGCCAAAGCCCAATCAATGGTTAATGTTGTTGATGCAATTGATTTTTGGTCAAGATTGATCAAAACTAAATTGAATTTTAATATTTGAACAATATGTGATCGGTGATAAGATTGATCAAGCTCAAATTGATCGTAGATGAAAAATATTGAAAAGGAATATTGTTGGTGCAATCGACTTTGTGTTAAATTGACAATGATAGACATAAATTTTGATAGAAAATAATTCGAGCAAGAATCAAATAAATTAAAATTGATTAGATATTTGACAAGTAAAAAAAATCTAAATTAATAAATTACAAAGAATCAGACATTTGGTAAGAGATAAATGAAATCCAAATGGATCATTAAGAATCGAACACTCGGCATCTGGATTATTTTCTTTTTTCAAATTAATTTCTTTTCTTGTCCCCTTTTTTTGGCATAGTGCTTCGCTTCTTATTCTTTGGATCCTCCCTTCGAAAAAGGGAACCATCTACTAGTTATGAAGCTAGACATAAGGTTGTGGCTCGATGAGGATAAGTAAATTGACATCATTTCATGTCTAAGAACTTAAAGATAAAAGGAAAGGTGATGACACAGGAACCATAAGAATTCAGGGGAGAGAGAGAGAGATAATGTATGACATAGGAATCCTGTTTGATTTACTTGTGTTTTGTGTTAGAATTATTATATTTTTCTCAGGTTTAGACCCATGCAATTGATTATTCACTCCTCTAATTATTCATCATTGATCTAGCAGCTTCCACCGGTGATCTAGAATTCTCTAAATTGAGCATAGATAGTTCTTAATACCTAACATGGAATTAAGGAATTTGATTGAAATGTACTTTTACCTGCATGAATAATCAATAGGAACAGGATCTCTAGGTAAACTACATTTACACTAAATGTCTATCCTATTTATATAAGATTTATAATTTATGAACCAAGATATATATAATTCATGTAAGTAAGTTGTTCCTGAGTTTCATCATCAGGCTACCGATGACTCCACATTTCTGCACTAGCCGCCCTGGGTTCTTGATTTACCCCTCTTCACACGTAGGGACAGCGGTGGAGGGCCGCTAATGTGGCAGTTCTACTTTTTTTTTATGTAAGTAAGCTATTCCTTATTTAATCCCCAACTTTAATGAATTTATAAGATTTTTCTTCAAATGAAGACGTACTTTAGGGATGCTAGAGTTGGGTCACACGTTGTGAATATTTTTTGATTTATTTGGACGGACGATGAAAAACTTCCATAGGATTGATCGGTTCATTTCCATGATTAGTCAAGTTAAAAACCTAGATATCTGATGCTAGCTTAAAAAAAAAATTGTAAGTAAGCTATGCATATTTCAATAAATGTTAGAATTTTAAATCAATGTTAACCACTATTTTTGAAATAAAATAATATGATCAATCTAACCACAATAAAAAGCAACAAATATTCTCTAACAATATCAATAAACTCTCTCAAATTGATCTTGTATGATGGTTCTTACTATCTCATAATAAATAAGTGATACTGCAACTCATTATGGTTTATCAATTATGATTGATTCACTCATCTTGTCTAGTTCTCTTGCTCGATCAATTTGCTTGACTCAATTGGTCACAAATCATTTGTTAATGTCATCATAAGAAGGTCTTCTAAACAAGTCTTATCTTTGTAAATAAATAATTAGAACAAATACAAATAGGATAACAACTATGATAAAGCTACCACAGTTGTAATGTTTTTTACAACATAGTATTTTTTCCAATTTTATTTTCTAATTTTAATTATAGAATGAAAGATAGCAGAAACTACCTCGCATTTGTCTACGGTTGAGAAACAACACAAGGGCAGATGACTGATCCTTTCATCAAGGTTGTGTCAAAATATTGAGTCAAGACCGTGTCAATGTTCTAGTTCACTAAACTCAATTACAATCCACGTTGACCGATTCACTCTTCTGATGGTTGACCAATAGGAACATACGTTATCTCTCATTCTTATTTTCATTAAATAATGGCCCTTTATTTCAACTCTTTTTCTAGTGGGCTCTACCTATCTCAGTTGGTGCAAGACTATATGCTAAAAGAGACTAAATATTGGCTAACTACATACCTCGTCACTTATCTCTAGGGAAGCATCTAAGTAGGCAAGGCTAAAAAGCATGATATCGTTGATGCTCAACACTTAAACGCTTGTTTTGTTGGGCCACAATTGCCAAGATTTGGTTAGGACACCATTGATGCAAGTGGATCACTGGGACGTGGGCTCCTTTATAGGAATTCTATCTAATTTACACATGAAACCATCTGACATTATCATTGCCCCCACCTCAAAAGTGAATCGATAATTCCTTTACTAGAACGATATATTTTTGGAAAACCCACTGATTCAATTTAGTCAGCTTACCACAAATACCCAAGACTCAGGAGGATTGTTTTATTTCTGCATCCACGACATCATCACCCAGCAGTAAGACTTCGACAGCCTTCCTAATGATTATGGATTACTGTGTTTGCTAGAGGGACAAATGATAGGATTTCAAAAGTTCCAATGTGGCATTCCATCAAATACTTTTACTCATCACTATTGGGTTCAACGAATCTCCCGGGTCCCCCCTCCATTGACTCCTGGTAGTGACACAAGGTATTATTTTCCAACCACAACGATTCCCACGAACATAGCCAATGACAAGGCTAAGGCATGCAGGCTCCTTGAAGTATAGAGCAGTTGGCTCTACAAATCATGCATGATTTAAATCAATGCATACATTGTGGAAACATCTTCAATTGGAAATATACGTGTCATAGATCATGTAGGATTTCAATCGATGCATATACTTTGAGAACATTTTTAATTGGGAATATCCCCACCATGAACCATGCAAGGCTTTAATCAATGTACACACTTCGAAAATATCTCGATTGAGAACACCCTTTCCATAAATCGCACAAGATTTCAACTAATGTACACACTTTGTTTCGAGGAACATCCTTGCTATGGTTCGTGCAACACTTCAAAAGAGCACGTACCTTGGGAACATCTCCATTAAAGTTAAACTACTTCGACTCAATTGACTTATTTTGATAGGAGTAGGCATAATACAAAACTGTCAATAATCATCTTTGATAGGGTAACCTCCACTAACAATGACGTAAAGCTGACAACCACAAGTCACACAATAGCCATATGGTGCTGGCACCAGAACCAGCCTTGTGCTAAGGCTAACAGGGCCCCTGACCAGGGCTCAAAATTTTTTAGGACCAAATGTTTAAGTTTTAGGGTCCAATGTTTAAGTTGTACAATGAAAATAGAGCTTAATTTTTAAATTTCACACAGGACCTTTCAATACAAAGGAATAATCATGACCGACTCTAGTACTATCCCTACTGGCACTCAACATCCCTTTGTGTTTGGAATCGATCCCAGGATGACATGGCGACCCACGTGTTAGGTGACGCTTGCAAGTATAAAAGGGTAGGCAAGTTTGACAACGAAAGGTAAGACATTCTTGAACTCTCTAGAGCCCTTGACTCTCTTCTTGTGTCATAGTACTTTGCTAATTTAATTGTTAGAGGGATGGCATCGACCATCGCTAGCATCCACAGACGCGTGTTGAGGTGCAAGTCCTTTGAGTGAATCACAGAGTTGGAAGCCTCTACCAATATGACCTGTGTGGGTGCAATACGAGGAGCACCGTATCACAAACTAAGCTCAAACCAAGCTTAAACTTGAAAAAAAAACCAAATTTGAACAACTATTTCAATGACTAAGTTCATTTTAGACTTGACTTGATTATCTTATCAAATAAATTTGAACAATATAAAGTTTAACTTAACTTAACTCTTTACCACCCTAAGTTTAGTTATTTTTATCCTTCAAATATATAATTATATTTTATATTATCTCATGTAGTTTCTTGTTAGTCTCATATGACAAAACTAATTTAGATAGAAAGTAGTGAAATTGTCAATTTTTTTTATAACCCAAATGTCCAGGTTTCGCTTGACTAATCCTAGAGGTGGACGGTCTTCTCTTCTGATTCATCCACTAGCTATATCCAAAAGTGCTCGCGATATGGTTATGAAGTCTGACCTCTACAGCTGTATCGTCCCTATAAAATCGTCCAACGTTGAAATCGTATATACTTGCGAAGGTAAACTTTCAATCTAGTCCACTTAGTCTAGGGTCATTAAGTATAATTTTTTCTATATTCGCTGTCAACACATATTTAATAGAGAATTGAACTGTGACTATCTGTGAGATATATCATTCTCCCGTTGCACCATATTAAGAAGACATGAAATTGCTATAATTTATTTGGATGCACACTTTGCGAAGTTACATATATATATTAGATCAAATTATATACATAATTTTTCATAAAAAGATTCTATAAAAATGTAGATCATTACCAAAGACAAATCAAACAATGGTATCAAAAATAACAACACCGCGATAAAAATAAAGTGGCTAGAGTTTTAATTTCATTATTATATCTCAACTTAAAACTATTAATTACCTAATTAATTTTGAAATTTTCTAAAAAATTATGAACCTTTTAGTAATTTTATACAACCTGAATATTCTCCTAAGTGGCCACAGGGAATTTGCACAAGTTGTCTCACATGCCTATCTCTTGCATATATTCTTTTTCTGTTCCATATTTTTTTCCAAGAAAAAGACGCTTTTTTTAAATCTTTCTGATCTGATAATTTTTGTCATCCAATCGATTGCTTCCCTCTGCAAGTAACGCAATTAAAGTCGAGTGCTTTCGCAGATTAAAGTTAAAGAATTGGACACCAGATCGAATGGCTCCTTCGCGTGCGATTCGTTTCGCCCCTCGCGCTCGGGATTGGCTTTGGGCTGGCGGTTAATGGAGAGCCACTGCTTGTCACTGGCGCACCTCCAGGAATCCATGGCTGGCCCCTTCTGTCGTTGCTGCTGCTGCGTGCGCTGGGTCGCGCGGTCGCGCTGCTAAAAAGTTGCCTTCTTTCGCCTTGCGAGGCCGCGGGCCGGCGCTGCTGGGGTTGCGGGGATGGAGCCTCTGGGGGGGTTTTGGCCGAATCTTTGGAGTTTCCTCCGCTTCTTACCCTTCTTTATTGCCTTGTTGATTCTGGGGACTGTTAAAGGTCAGTTCTTTCTTCCTCGTAGGTTCTCTTGCTCCTCGTTCGCTCTAGGGTTTTCGTAGCTCTTTCGGTGTTTTGCGGGTTGCTTTTTAGGTTTACGGAACTTAAATTCTTTCCTCTTTCTCTCTTTCGCGGGAAAGGAATGGAGTCTTCGAGGATATAAGCAGAATCATGTGGTAGAAGATTTGTCAAACTCTGAATAATAGGGGGATGCCAATTTCTTACTGCTACACCAGGATCCCAGTGTGGTACAGTAAAGTGAACATAAGATATCATCCGACTCTTCAGATCTGGACACATTCAATTCCTCAGATCTGGAGGGTTGGAGTTGAAAACTGTGTCACTTCCTAGCTGCCAAATACTCTGGTACCAACATTGTACTGAGGAGAGTTCTGTTCAAATTGATTTTGTTCAAAACATCTATTCAAAGAGATCAATCTAGTTAGCAGAAACATATATCTGCAGATGACCAACTGTTCTGACAGTCTGAATAGGTAATAGATAGAGATTCAAATCTCATGTAGCATCGTTATCTGGTAAAGATACACACAAAACACAATGTGCAAAATAGTAAAGTTGTAAATTCTACAACAAAACATCTCTCATGAATCTGGAAATAAAAAGTGTGTAGCCAACCATGGAAAAGCATATAACAATGTGCAAGAACTTCAATCCCAGTAGTAATAGTAGTAATGATGTCTTAGAGCAACATCAATAATAGTTTGCTTGATGACTCACCTCAGGCTTCTGTCTTATCTGGAGATTAGAACAAGGTGCTTATCACTTATCTGGAGATGAGAATAAGGTAATGATTAACAATAATACATTACTGGTAGGAGAGTCTCCTATCAGAGAAAAAAATAATAATAAATGAATCAAGGTGAACGAAAAGCACCATTTTCCAAGTTTATTCTTTACATGAGTGTAAGACTCCATCATGAATCTCCACATCCACTTACATATATGGACACATGCTCAATATATAAAGTTGGGCTGATACACAAATCAACCCAAAGGCCACTGCAAAATAAAATTAGAACTTGACAATCTCTTGCTAAAGTCAATAGGCTTAGTGCTCGTGGATTTGGAACATCTCCTGCCATGTGATCCCCATGAGATCCTCGGTTAGTAGTGTCTAACCATCATAGACCTACAACAACTCCAGGTTCATGTGGCCACAAGTTAGATGGTAGCAAATACCATAATCTCCACATCTCCTATGACACTTGAGGTCACATGATATTTGATTAGGCATAGGTGTCCCTGATCGACACATCTTGTAGTATGCTTGAAGTTACATGATACCCTAATTAGGCATCAACGATTCAAACCATCATGTACCTCATCATCCTATAGGGCACTATATAATCAATAGGCTAAAAGTGGTAAATCCAAGATGCATGTAAACACTCCTAATACCTTAATACACCACTCTCACCATGTATGAGAAGTAAACTATTTTTTTCTATGTTAAAGAATGAATTGTGTATGTTTCATTTGATTATTAGTGTAAACACAATTTAGTAATATATACAACAACAATAATGACCAAGCCTTATCCCACTAGCTGAGATTGACTATATGGATCCTTCTACACCATTGTATTTTATCCCCTACTATATTATCTATATTTAAATAAATTTTATTTTATTTTATCGTTGCTAACCAATTCTTCTTTGGTCTTTCCCTTCCTCATTTTATATCTATATTTGTTATAGTCTCACATCGCCTGACTGGAACATTTATAAGTCGTCTAAGTATATGCTCGTATCATCTTGTTTTACCGTTGCTAATCAAGTTTTTTTTTAGTTTTTCTCTTTCTCATTTGATGTGTATATTTGTTATAGTCTTACATCGCTTGATGAATCATTTATAGATCATCTAAGTATATGTCCATATCATCTTAAACATGCCTCTCTAAGTTTTTTCTCAATATATACAATCTCACTCTCTTTGATATTTTCATTTTTTATCCTGTATATCCTCGTATGTTCGCACTTTCACCTTAACATTTTCATTTCTTCGACTATTATCTTTTACTTATATGCTTAAGTCATACTCTAATATTCAACTTCGTATAATATAGAAAATCTAACTATCATTTAATATAAGGGAACTAGAGTACTTACCTTCCATTCATCAAACATTTTTTTTATTTTTAATATCAGGTTAAATAACTTTGTAAGTCATTCAATATCTTGCTTCCCTAAATACTTTCATACATCTGTTAGAATATTATCTAGTTCAACTATTTTTCTATGTTGCATCACATTTAAAGCTTTTTCTACTTTTGAAGTTTGAATTCTAAGATAAAAATTTAAATTTTCATATTTCTTTGACCTACTTAAATTACCTATATTAAGTTGGTATCTAAATCTTTATTAAAAAATGAAAATACTTCTTTCATCATTTTTTTCCTCATCATTTATTGCATTCATTTTTAATGCATTTTATTTAAATAATATCTTTATTTTCTTCTCTCTAATTTTAACTATTCTATAAATGACTCTTTCTCCTTTTTTTTGTATTCAACCATCGATATAATAGTACCCCATCGCTCTTTTACAATTCAGTACTATATGTCAATCTATAATAGTAATAGTTGTATTCATGTGTCATTAAATGAGAATGATAACTCAAAGCATATACTAATAAAAATATTGAAGCATGAAAGAAGCAACAAATATGTTGTAGTATCTACATATGTATATTCCAAGTAAATAAGAAATGCAACAAGTAAAAGAACCAAAAAGTTCAAAGAAGGGTTTCCATCAAGTTAGGATTTCAATCAAATCCTTCACATCATAATCTCACTGAGGTTGAACCGACACAAAACCTAATATCTCAACCAGATTATCCACATAATGCTTGACTTATAAGGGCAAGAAACAGTAAGCTCAGGAAAGACAGCTGGCCTAGCTAACAAAAATGGAAGAAGAAAGGTCATGAACACTCAACAATTACAATGTTTCTGAGTCAGACATTGAGAAACGCTGGAGAGGTATAAAGTGATTGACAAGCTTAATGCCAGTATAGAACTGTCAAAAGATTTGAAACAGAAAATAGAAATTCGAGCATGGAAGAATGGAAACAAAGGAGCTTATCCTTAGAAAAATTTCAAGGTTGAGATGGCCATGGTTGTTAATTTACTGAATTAGCAGAGCAAGAGGCACAAGCATCAAAAGACAGATGAAGCACAGATGTTAAACAAACTGACACAGGCTGAAGTCACTGCGACTATAGCTCATAAAGTGGTAGACTGGTGGGAGAAGCAAAGGTTGATATTTTTCTGCACAAGGAATGTTGTTGAACAGGGAGTAGTACTAACAATTACAGTGAAAATTACATTTATAATTTCATTTGTACTGAAAATAAAAATAGTAGTGAGAGCGATCCTTCTAGTATAAGAACTAGTCAAAATTTCTATGATTTAGATATTTGAGTAGAATCCAATCATAATGATAATCCTTTCCATAAATTGAGACATTTATGGGTTCAATGTGAAAATTGCTATGAATCACATTATAAACAATTTTTTGGTGAAAAAATGTATATTTGTAAATTTTGTGGATATCATTTGAAAATGAGTGGTTCAGATAGAATTGAACTTTCGATTGATCCCGGAACTTGGGATCCCATGGATAAAGATATGGTATCTATAGACCCCATTGAATTTGATTTACCCGTTGAATTTGATGAAGAATCATATTCTAATAGAGATCATATCAATTTTTCAAAAGAAGAACTGGATTTTGATTCTTATATGGATCATATCGATTCTTATCAAAGAAATACAAGTTTAATTGAAGCGTTCAAATAGGCATAGGTCAACTAAATGGTATTCTTATAGCTATTGGTGTTATGGATTTTCAGTTCATGGGGGGTAGTATGGGATCCGTAGTAGGTGAGAAAATTACTCGTTTGATTGAATATGCTACTAATTGATCTCCACCTGTCATTATTGTGTGTGCTTATAGAGGAGCACACATTTAAGAAGGAAGTTTGAGCTTGATGTAAATGGCTAAAATTTCTTTTGTTTTATATAATTATCAATTAGATAAAAAGTTATTCTATGTAGCAATTCTTATAGATCCTAAATTGGTAGAGTAGCAACTAGTTTTGCTATGTTGGGAGATTTCATTATTGCTGAACCTAATGCAACCATTGCATTTGCAGTTAAAACAGTATTGAACAAACAATGAATAAGATGGTACTCGAGAGTTCACAAATATTTGAGTATTTATTTGAAAAAGGTTTATTTGTACTATTACAATCTTTTAAAAGGTGTTTTAAGTGAGTTATTTCAATTCCACAATTTCTTTCCCTTGAATCATAGTTCCAAAAATTAAAGTATAGCACTAGATTCGCTTATTTTATTTGTAGCGAACTAAAAAAAATATTTAATTCATCGTAATCATAATTAAAAGAAACAATATATATATTGTTTTCCTTGTTGACATAAGTTGTCCTTATAGATAGATAGATAGAGATTTCGGATAATTATATTTTTTGTTTTTAATTTAATTTTTATTTATATAATTATATATATTAATTATTATTTTAACTTAACTTATATTATTTATTATTTTATTACTTATTAATTATATATATATATATTATAGTTTCTATCTAATCATATAGCTAATAGAATTATAATTGGTATTATTTATTACTTATAAAAAGGGGAGCTTTGGCGCAGCAGTAAAATTGTTGCCTTCTGACCTAAAGGTCACAGGTTCGAGTCTTGAAACTAACCTATTGTAAAGCAGGATAAGACTGTGTACAATAGACTCTTTTTCGGGATTCCTCATAGCGGGAGTTTCGTGCATCAGATTAGCTTTTATTTATTATTTATCACTTATAAATAATATTATTTACAATATAATAATAACTTGATATTACTTATGATTGATATATCATAAATAAGCATAAGAGGATATCTTTTTATTAGATAGAAATATCAATTGATAGAAATAGTAAATTGAGGCATCTATT
>JBAMHZ010432532.1:0-10703 GCA_037177395.1 Alpinia galanga | reverse complement strand
CTACTTCTAGCGCAAAAGAAGAAAAACTAAAGCTTAATTAGCAATTTTAAGGTTACTGTTGCGAGCTCCGGCGAGCTCCGGCGAGTTCCGGCGAAGCTCCGACGGTGACTGACCAAGACTCCGTAAGCAACCAAAAGGAAAAGGAATAGAAGAAGGGTGGCTATTATTGGTCACCGGAAGGAGATGAGAACTAGGGCTGCCTGCTGCGGAAGCTGTTGCCTCACTCACGAGAGGAGACGGTGAGGTTGTGGTTGGGAAATGAAAACGGTGGAGAGAGCAAAAGAAAATGAGGTGATTAAATGAAGGATGGGGTTTGCGTGGATGAGGATGGGTATGAGGGATGGCTGTGTACGGGAGAGGAAGAGAGAGGAGGGAAGAGAAAAGATTTTTTTTTGTATTTAACAATTTGTATTTGTATTGTATAAACTCAGATTGTACAAGAAGGTTTCCTTCACCTTGATGTTTATCTAAAGGAGAAGATAGTGGAACATTTGAAGAAGAGTAATCTGTCTTAAGGATTATCGTAGAGTATGAGTGGATCTTCGAACCACGTTATATCGCTTGTATTGTGAGTATATTATCTTTTATTATTGTTTTATACTTTATATTTCGCTGCGCATTAATATTTTATAGACAAACACATGAGCGCAATCAAACAAACCACTCAAGATGCTATTCACCCCTATATAGAGCAACATCAATCCTCAATATTTTTAATCATTCTCAACAACTTGAAAAGATATTGTGTTCTTTTATATTTTATATTTTGAAAGATTTCTTTTTATTTCATTTTTTTTGTTTTCTCGTGAGTTTAATTTGTTTTATTAATTTTAAGAGAAGAAAATTATTTTTTGTGCAAGATTTCTTCACCTGTTAAAGAATAATAATTATAGTGAAATTTTGAAGGAGTTAACTTATGAGTTAGTAAAACCGTTGAGTAGCATTGGAGTTTGAACAACATTAAATAATTTATATAACTTTGTATTTTGCAAGAATAGTAGGTTTGTACGATTTCAAGTGTCTTTAACTCTGTTAAACTTTGTATTTTGCAAGAATAGTAGGTTTAAGTTTCCAGTTAATCTCTCCCCTAGCCACACTAATGATCCTATATTAGTCGCGTGGACAAGTAAAGGTCAGACTTCATTGAGATGATGCCCATCACAAGAGGGAAATTTTGGATACAAACTACCCTAGGGAGCTCCTCATCAGTTGCTGTTAGCTGCCAAGGAAGACATTGCATACTGCTCACAGAGTTGAATTGAAGAGGAAAGGGTTCTCTCCATGATTGTCACAGGAGTTGGCATGGAGGTTTATTGGTTCAAACTGAACTCATATCATTGATTCTCATTACAAGACTTTGGGAGGATTCTTTAACAATATTGTTGTTGGTGCAGGAGATGCCTTCTAAGAAATTCCCTTCCGTAAAGCAGTCAAAGAAGTGTTAGAAGATACAAGAGATATGTGCCCAGGTCAGAACTCATACATTTAAAACTGGATTATTAGAAATATTTTCTATAGGCCCTTGTACATAGAGAAGAAAGTACCACACTATTTGAAATTTTTTCGCCCTTGGTTTATGATTGAACCCACAAGCTGAAATGATACAAACTAAACACATCGCACCCTCTGCATTTCTGCGCATCATGAAGATATTTGCTGCATATTGACATTGCCTTGATGATTGGGTGTTGCTCCAGATGTTCAAGAGCAGGGGGCCTTGGATCAAGATAGACCTGCCAGAGTCCAGATATGGCTTGCCGATGCTTCATGGCTTCTATATATCAGCTACTCTATCAATCACGTCCAGAGCTTTTACCCTGTCAATATCAAAGTCAATGACAGGAAGCAATGATGGCCTTCTTGTCGTGAAGAAATCGTTCTTGCTGCAACTCGTTGGCGAATGGCTGTTGCTCTTGCTCAATCTCTTGTGCTTACCCAGTTTAGACTTTGATGTGTCAAACTCCTGACTCCTGCTAATTCCAGGGGTTAGTTTTCTAATGTTCACGTATTGCAGCATTTCCTGGTCTTCTTGAGTGAGAGTGGAATTCGGAGAACTCTGTGTTGTCGAGGCCGGTGAGGGAGTCAATCCATTTGTGGGTGAACGAACTGGAGATTTGATGGGAGATTTGATCCCTCCATTTGCAGACTTGGAATGGCAAACAAGGTGATGAAGCCACAAAACCAAGTCAAGAATGTATGCATCAGTCTTACCCTTGTCTGCATGATGCAGTGTCTCTATCCTGAGCAAGTCTACTTGACCACCTGCTTTTTGATTTACATCGGAACTGAAAGGAAGACATGCAATTGAAATTGGGTAAACCTGGATAAAGGCTAGTAATGATCTGTCAATAAATGACCAGAGACTAATCGAGTTGTAACATAATGGTTTCTTACCTAGTGTTTGCCCACTCCCCGACCCAACCAAAACCATGGTGAGCCCTGGTTAAGTTGAAGCCAAATAACATGGATATAAGCATTCATGATGACAATTAAAAAGTTCAGAGGATGATCAAATGACAAGCTGAATTACTTGGTTGTGTTATTGGCAAATGGCAGAAGCCATTGCATTGTTTTTTCCATCTCTGATTTGATTTGAAGAACAGTAAGCTGCAAAAGTTAGAAAAAAAAAACAGTAGCACTAGAGTAATCTGTTATAGCGGTTAGCATCGAGGTGGAACCATATCAAACTAGTAAAGGTATTTAATGATGATGAGCCACAGATTTAAACAATAGCATACCTCTTCCTTTGTTTGAGATAATTGCAACTTAGAACGAAATGCAGATTTTATATTTGGCGGCAATCCTTGGTACAGAGAATCTCTTGTATTCTGGGGCACGGAGCCTGACCGTGAGACCTATTGGTATTTGATAATTAAAGGATAAGTTACAAAATACAAGACTATCCACTACTTTCATATATTAACATTTCATCAAGGAAATTTCTGGTCTATGAGCAGATTACATAAGCAAACAATTAATAGGTTCTTCGCTTCCAAAGCTCTTGGAGTGCAATGCCCATCCCAATCTACATCAATGGTACTTTGTCAATCATTATATGGAATGTTAGTCAAACAAGACAAGTTTAGATTGGTCAACCATTGAATCTAATGATTAGCAAGGTTTATTTAATGGATCTGTCATCACCAGATATAAAAATTAGCAGGGTTTTCTAATGAACCTATTGAACCAAGAGACCAACCTAAATCTGACGTCATTTTGCAGCTCAACTTTTAGAATAGATACTCCATATCTATTCTATAGCACATGAGCTATGCTTATCATGAAGTTGAATGACAAACAGTTCAGATAATGTGTAAAATAGAATTACTTGTCCTCCTATGATATATTAGTTCAGATATGTTATACATTGTTCATTACATTTTAAATCAATAGACAGAAGCCACTAATAATGTATAATACTTCACTCATCAACCCATGTTAAAAATATTTAAATAAGAAACTCCCTCTGAAAAACTGAGTTTGCTAAAACAAACACTAAAGTTGTACAATATGCATTCAACCTCCAAAAAAAATAATTTAATATTATATTAAAAATAATTCATGACAACAAATATACATTTTCTTATTAAATAAGATAAATATATATTTCGAATTTATCTTGACAAAATGCAACTAAATAAATTTATCATGTTTGATCAATTATCGAACAAACGAAATTCTTATAGTATAAATATAACCAAAATCAAATTTCTAGTTTGGCTTGATTTAGTTTTTCAATTCAAACTGAAAATTCATTATTTTTATTTTTTCCCATTTTTTAAAATAGTATATTATATAATAAATTAATATCTTTTTCTTTTTGGTATTGTTTGTTTCTATATTTTTAGTTTATTGATTTTTTAAAAAAGCCTTGGATTTTAGTTGCAATTATAATGTTTTATAATTCTATAAAACTATATAAGAAAGGCCACCATTTTTAATTGGTTTTTTTATAGATGAAAAAGAGGCCATGACTTCTTTAATTTTTTTTAAGGTAGAAAGTTGCAGTTCTTTTAATGTTTTTATATTTTCTTTTAAAAAAAAAAAGTAAAAGACCGTAGAGAGGCTCTCTCCTTTTTTTTCTCAGGCCTGCAAAGCAAACTGTTAGATCTTACTTTTACATAAAACGTCAAAAAGGAAATGTTTGACCATGAAACTATCCAAAACGATTGGCTTCAAAAAAATAGTTATAATTGGTAAATGCAATAGTGACTGTAAAGTAGGTATAAAGCATGAGCAAATCAATACGGCAAAACCAAGGCTTTAGCTTGGCTGTTTGAAACCTGAAATATACTAAACTAGTGTTAATAAAAAAGATATTGTGGTAACACTGGATCACAAGCTTGCTACAGATTATAAAAGAGGCTCAAAAAATTTCTCTTCAAGAAAGGATACAACATCTGTGACTTTTCTGAAGCAGTTTTAACATCTTAAAATATATTTAAAAAATAGTTTAATATCCTCATCACGAGAAGAAGAAAAGTGGAAGATGGCACCATTGCTTGTTTAAGAGAGAAGACAACTTTGACATGGAAAGACTTATGAAACACCATCAACTCCAGGTCCTCATTGTTGGGTTCTAAGTGACAATGCAATAAAACATGTTCTTCCCACTCACTACTAGGAGTCAACTCCCACATCAATATCCACTTTGAGTCTCGATGATATCGACACAGTTGAAAAGGTGAAGATGACAACATTGCTAGTTTAAGTTAGAAGACAACTTCAATGTGGCAAGACTTATGAAAACACTGCCTACTCCATCCTCAATCTTCACGATTGGCTCAAGTGTGGATGCATTAAGACTTGTTATTCTTCTAATTTACCATTGGCATCATGTATTGAATCACAATGTAGTGTGCAATATGGATCATGGAAAGAATCATTCTTACAAGAACTATCAAGAAGTTTTTCACTCCCCTTACTCCACTCAGTCCTCACAATCTTAATGCAATAAGATTTGTTCTTCTCATTCACTATAATCATGTATTGAATCCCATTGTAACATGCAATATGAATCATGGATAGAATGGGTTACATAGGTACTATTAAAAAGTTTTTTTTCCTCCTTTTTTCCATCCCTTTGAAACAATGGAGATTTGTTTTTTCATCATTTGCCATTTAATATGCAAGTTTTTCACTTTTTTCCATCCCCTGAAACAGTAGAGATTTGTTTTTTTTCTTCATTTGTTGTTTAATATGTTGTTGTTGCTCCTCCCATAGTACCCCTCACCTAAGGGTGAGCATTCAGTTAAAAATTGTATCAACCGAACCAAATTATTTGAAATTTTTTTAGACAAACTAAACCGACCAAACTTTGTTGCTGAAACCGAACAAATCGAACTGATATGAAATTCATTGTCCAAATTAACCAATATTGAATAGTCAAGTTCATCTAGTTTCTAACTGTTGTTCGATTCAGATACAATGGTTGATTGATACAAATTCAGTTTAATCGAATTCAAAATTTTAAAACCGAAATCGAACTGAATAAACTGAAATAATTGAGATTTTTTATAAAAAATTATGAAATTTCTGAATTAACCAAACCGCACTTCCTCATTCGGTCGGTTATTTCGGTTTAATCAAGATTTTGCTCATCCCTACCCTCCCCTTCTCTTCAACTTTTCCTATATGAATTCATGAGAGAATTCACAATTTTAAAGTAATCCCACAACTACTCTTCTACACTAGAATAACAAAATGAGGATCCTTCCTTTCTTGAAGCTCAAAAAAGAAGAAAAAAAATATGCCGTGGACTCATGCTTGGATGGTCTTATGTGAAATTGCGTGAGCATAATCATCACTTACTCCATCATGCATCCTGCTCTTGAAGTTGTTCTTAATTGGCTACAAGGCACATTTTCCATCTAGGCTCCTCCTCAAGTAACAAACTTTTCCTTGAATCCTTTTTCTTTTCTTTTCTTTTTTGTCATTTATGGTTACTCTTTTGTGAGATCATCCAGCCCTGTACAGTGTTACTATATCCTATCTTGAAATATAGCTGGGGCTTGCTCCTCCTATTTTTGACTAAAATAATGTAAAGCAACTACCGAATGCCAAATACTGAGGTGGAACGCTATACAGTGCGTGCAATTTATGTCTCAGACCAACACTTGCGGCTGCTGGACATATTTACCATCAACAGATGCATACAAAAGAATATGATGCAAAATACACCAAGATAAGCATAAACAAATCTAGCAATGCTAACTTAATTCTACGTAGAACCATTGCTGATTATTTGGAAGGTCTTAAAATAGGAAATGAACCGGAAAAAGAATCTTAACAAGCAAAAGAAACAAAGAAGCTGCTACCAACGAGCAAAATAACAACCACAACATCCAAGTTTTATCTCAGTAGGTGGGATCAACTTACTATTAACTAGCAAAAAGAAAGAATTTTGAGAGACAGAAAACCAATGAAACTAACAACTCACAAGGGTGTCTATCTGAGTGATGATATTTGCATAATGTAGTGCAAGGCCAGCAGGTCCTAATCTTCTTTGAAACTTTGTGCTCAGCTCTGCTGGTTTAGAAGTATCTGCAATTTGATGAATTGCAATTTTAATTATCAAAAACAAACTATTATCATGTGCAAATATATGGATGGTCCATCTTAATAAATTCTTATGCCTTTTATCTGAGTAGGAAAAAAACTGTCATGCATGTGTTGATTGACCAAGTGACAAAAGTTGGAAAGCATGTGCAACAAAACTAATAATATAATACTGAAAGACAATTGGAAAATTGGTTGATGTTTGGTATGATGTTGAGATAAACATAACCAAAAGGGGAAAATGGAAGCTTCCTCTATTAATGTACAATGTTTTCCTTGCCATGTTTTTTAAAGTATACCTAGAATTTGCAACCATTAAGCTGAAACATACTCCCCTTTTAATTGGTTAGAAATAAATGTAGCACAGAATACCAAATAACAACTACAAGTACAACATGATGTCATAAGAAGGGAGAGGATAAGTACAAAGCTTGAGAAATAAACATTCAACAAAAACTACCTACAACTACCTAAGTTTGACAAAATGTAACCCAATACACTATATACTCTTTACATCCACATCTACCATGGCTAAGATTAAAATGTTTTTTACTGCAGTAGTGTAGCTCAAAAAAATTGAGCCAGTCTTCTTCTTGAACCAATACCTATTTCCCATACTAATTAGCCAGTAAATGTTTTGATTTAAAACAATAATACGTGCAACATTCTTCCCACTTGAAACAAGAATCTAGATACCACCTTCCCACCCAAAATAGAGTCAAAATCATGCTTAAGGAATCTTCAAGGTCAAATTGAAATCCTAAAGAAAATAATTCTATGTTACATGGAATAATTATGATATCCAATAATGCGCAAAACCAACATAGTATTCTATGTAATAGCATAACATCATAGAATAAGTTAATGTCGATTCAAAACAAAAAATATACAGGTTTATATCTATGACACAAAGTATCATTATTTCATTCCATTAAGAATGAATGAAATGAACGATAGAAAATTTCATCCTCAAATACTTTTAAGCTAGAAAAATCATGCCGACTCCACCCTCTCTGTCAACAAGACTCATACCATCAACACAAATGAAGAGAGAGAAATAAGACAACATCCCTGTTATAGAAAGAAAGGGAGGAATGAAAAACAACTACATTTTAAGTCTCCATTGGTTTTACCTCATTGTCAGTTTATATGGATGTGACAAGATGTATGAATTTATCAATCTGTTATGTATCAAGGTCACCTTGGCTATCGTCAAAACTCTATAAAATTTTCTTCTTCTATGTCATTGTTGACCTTGAGATTTCATTTTCTTTAACTTTTATACTTCTATCATGAAAGTTTATAATGACTTCAATTATGATATATTGGGATTAATTTAATGGTCCTTTTAAATTCCAATTCATGTGTGAGAACCATATTATTTTAATGTGAACCATAGCATATCGTATGATGTGAATTGTGAATTTATGGATACTAATAGCTTTGGTTGTAGCCCATTTGTGCAGCTAAGTCATAATGACAGTACACATTTTTCCATAATATATCAGTGACATGACGAATAGAAAACAATTTGGTCCAATACAAGCTTTTGGTACTGATCAATCTCCATCCTCCTGGCCAAAGCATATTAAAAGTTGAAAATAATTTTAAAAGATAACCAAAATAAACCTACAGAAAATCACTACTAAATAGTAAAATCAACTATCAAACATGTGGGTATAGGCATGAAATGTAGTCCAACAAGGATTTATGTTCTTAATTCTTCTCCACTATAAAATCTAGAATTATTGGAAATAAAGTTGCCTTCCCAGTGCCTATCGTTGAAAGCATCTTTGCAAGAAGGCATACCACCAAGCATTTTAACAATATAACGTATAAAAAGGACAGTCTAGTTTACGAAGCTCCCACCATGTGGGGTTCCGAGAAAGAGTCTATTATTGTTCAGAAAAAGAGCCTTGGCATTTTAACAATATAACATATACCAGAAACAATTAATTAAAATTAGTCAACAACAATCATCACTTCTGAACAAATAGGGTTTCTCATACTTATGCATCTGGGGGCACTCATATAATACTAAGTTACCAACCAAAGAAATGTCAGGTACTATGGTTTCACATTTCATGAGATAGCACCCAAGCCATTTTAATATCTTCAGGAAATTACAATTCTCTATTAAAGGAAACAAACAAGGTGTAAAACAAATGCAATTCAAGTTAATTCAACAAAGAAGATATAACAGGTCGGTGGACACCCTTAGAATATGGCTGGGTTTGGCATTGCACTTGCTTTCAAAAGTACATATCCTAAATAAACTTGTGATGAAGCGCATTGTGGAAAAGCAGTTGCATTTGGTAATCAACAAATCAAAATTCCTTTGATTTGATGTACATAGTTTGGTAAAGATTTACTAAGGAAGCCTTCTTCACTTTAAATTAGAACTATGATAGTGTAAGAAAAATTACACTAAAATGTATCCTAATTAAAATATAAAATAAATGATATTTATATCTCAAATTTTTATTATTATTTTATGGCAACTATTTTCAAAAATAAATATTTTATACAATATTTATATTCATATTTATTTGTCAAACCATTGTAATATGATTTTATAATTACTTAAATAATTAATTTCGGGGCAAAATCGTATTTACTTTATGTGTTATAATGATTATAGTATAATTATTTGAATTACTTAATTGATAGTAAAATAACAACACTGATTCTAATAATTTCATAATTGAATAATTGTATGACTTTATTATCTTGATATGTTTAAATAAAAGGGTAATCATAAAACAGTTTATATTTTTAATATGTAATAATAATAAAGTATAAATTCTAATATAAAATACTATTTTACAGTATACTATAAAATGTATTTACATTACTATAATAGTTAATATTAACATTCATAGCAATTTATAATAAACATTTATAGCATTAATGCTAAATTTCTTATTCCCTTAATTCACTATCAAAGTGCTTTGGCCCGCCAAAACACTTTGGAAGAACATTCCCTAACTCAGCCTATGTCCTATCACAGGAACTGCAGAAGCATAATGAAATATCAAAGGTACGAAAAAATTGAAGATTTGTTGAGACCCACAAGTAGTCATGTATAAATCCATCACCAGAATGTTATACTTGTTGAAGTTAGTGAAGGGAAAAATAGTAAGTAAACTGAAACAAGTTTAATTCAGGTACCAGAATTTCCAAATGCGTCATTAATCTTCAGATGTATGAAATGGACAATATCTACAAGCTTCACCAGTACCTACAAGAGAACAAGGTAAACTTTTTTTCCTACAAAACACAAAAAGGAACGTCCATTTTCCAACATCTACTACTAACGCCTTAAACTTCTATTAATATCAACACCATTTAACTCCCAAATTAAGTCAAAATTTTGTAAAGTCAATGTCAAATAACATGGTATGGTGATTAGCAATGTATTATTACCATATTATGGCATCTTATAGAAACATATCCACTTACCTCTTCCAAATTCTTGGACCACAGTGATCTTTTCTTCAAGGATTTTACATGCTTTCTTTGGCTCTTCAGTTCTTGCTTTAGAATTTGGAGATTATCCCCTACATATCAATTAATACATTCAGGATGATGATTGTCAATAAAACTGCATAAAAGAGTTAAGCTTTTCAAAGCAACAGCTATGACAGGAACATATTTTAAGCCAATTAGGTATTATTGTAGCATGAAAAGAATGTTAGCATATATGACAAGAATGTTAGTTTGCTTCAATAATGGCATAAAGTTGCCCCAAAAATGAATGATTGCACCTTCACATCATATTGGGTTAGCAACCTACAATATGTTTTGCTGACTAAGCTTAATATCTCCATATTATTGACCTAACGATCTCAATTTTCAGTGACAGAAAGATTGCTGGCAAGGTAAAAAGCCTTTCAGCATTCCATACTTATATTTGATAAAAATAAAATAAAATAAAATACCTCACTATTCCAACCCCACAGGTAATAATGGCAAGTAATTTGGTAACCAAGACTGCTACAGTGCTTAATCATGGAATAATAGGGCTTCAGAAGTTGCGATAGTGTTAAGACTGATCTTTGAAGAATGACAGATTGTAGCAGAGGTACAAATGATGTCCAAGGAGAGGTACAAGATGGCAAAAGGAATAGAACAAACTACCGTAC
>JBAMHZ010432523.1:0-10705 GCA_037177395.1 Alpinia galanga | reverse complement strand
CACGCTGTATTGTTTTAAGTATAATATGAAAATTAAAAAATTTCATATCTCATATAATATAGCCATATTTTAAATATAAGACACAATAATTTTTTATACTGTTTATATTTTGAGCTTCAAAATGTAGATTAGTGATTTAGTGTGGAATCCTATGAATACAATTTTTTCCAAGATCTAATTTGCTTAAATCGTCGTTAGTCAGGTTTAAATCCTGGAAAAAACGAAGGTGAAAGATTAAACCGAGAAAGGTTGTATAACGCGTCATTATATGATTTCTTTGTGGACGAAATTGACTTCGTTATGCAGGCGCCGTCGCCGCCGTCACCGCCGCTGCTGCGACCGCGTTACGGTCGATAAAGCTTAGGGAAGGAAAAGACGTCGGGCTTATCCATCCAAGGAATAATGGAGAACTCTTTCGGCAGAATCTATCAAATAAAGCACAAACTAAAGCAACGGAGCGAGATGACTTAAGAGGGGAAAGGGAAAGCAATGCATCGCATCGATTCTCGGCGGGGTATCCACGCTTCTTTTCCTCTCTATAATTTAACTGAAAGAGGATTCCCAAGTCTTTTCTTTTTCTCTTCTCGTTTTCTTAAATCTCTTACCGCCACCATTGTTACCCGAGATCGAGGGAGACTTCGAAGAGCGGAAAAAAAAAAACCATTTTTCTTCTTGTAGCAGCAGTACAGAATGGAAATGAATTCAACTTCGGCTCAGGATAATGGCTATGATTACTCGTTCAAAATAGTGCTGATAGGGGATTCCGGGGTGGGTAAGAGTAGCATCATCCTCAACTACACCTCCGATAATCAAGGTGGCCTTCCGTCCCCAACAGTCGGTGCGTATACCCCTTCCTTCTTAACTCTCTTCCTGAAGTCCATAAGGCAGCTTCAAGTTCTTGTTTGATATGGACAACTTAATCGCGTTCTTTTGTTTCATGACCTTCTCTTCCTTTTGATGTAACCGCCAATCTACCGAGTTAATTGTCATGATTTCATTTGGAACTTGTAGGTGTGGATTTCAAGACCAAGATTCTTACATTTGGTGACAAGAAAGTAAAGCTCACAATATGGGACACTGGTCAGTTATCTGAAGTGAACTATCAACATTAATTTCTCTGACTTAAATCTTTCTTGGTTTGTAATCAATGTTCTTAAATACGCAAGGAGATTTAATCATCGAGCTGGCATCAGTTTTATTAAATCTCTAACTATGTTATAAATTTACTGCAGTTTCTTTCTTTTCTTTTCTTCAGGGCTATGTTTATCTCATTATAATATGCTATAAGTTTCAGAGATTTTTTTTTTTTGGTAACCAATTAACCAAATAGGTGTAAGACTAGACTATTTCACAAGTGCAAACCTTTGTAAACAAGTTGGATGAATAAAACATTAATATCCAAAAATATTTGAGTGACAGTGATTGACCCGATTTGATTGAACAAAGTTATGAGCTCATACACAAGTGTGGTTTATGGAAGGGAATTGACAAATGCTAACTCGATTGTGTGAGGCTAATTCTCATGAGACCAATAAGAGATGTAAAATTGACTAAAAAATTAGAATAGTCAAATTTCAAAAATGGCCTATGAATAAGAATAGATAAGATTCAAAATTAATTAAAGAAATATCTTTTGTTTTTAATTTTAATTAAATCAAGTATTTAATGGTGGTGTTGGTGAATAGTTGATTAAACCATTCAATTAGCAAGTTAATTGGTTGTTTTGCTGTGTCATACAAGTAACACAAGCGAAGCATGAGTGGCAGGCCTTTCATTTATTATTGTGCCGAGTTAGAGGAACCACCTTTCGTTCACTTTTACCTTAAATTAGAGGGATTGACTCGTTTCACTATTGTGCTAAGCTAGAGGGACTACCTCACATTCACTGTCACACCAAGTTAGAGGGACCACCTTGTGTTCATTATTGAGTTGCACAGGCACTGAAGGGATGCACCTTACGCACAACTTTGAGTCATGCACATTATTGCTCTAATGGATGATCAAGGTCGTGACTTTACTAGACATCGTGACTAATGTATGAATGTCAAGGGAAGGTTATGAACCTTCAGTTTCATGCATTTGCATCAGCAACTTATGTTTAAACAGTTATGCACCTTTATTGATAGAACAACCTTAGTCATATACACCAAACAAAGAACAATGTAGTGTCGATCGACATTGTGCACTCCTAAGTAGCAAGGAGTTTCTCTTTATTTTTTTTTATTTGCATAAAAATCACACCATTGAAACTTCAGCCTTTTCACCCATTGAGTGCAATTGTTCATCCCTATAAAAATAACCATAAGCCTCACTCTCAATTCATTAAAAACTCAAGCAACAAAGTCTCCTCTTGAGCTAGTCTCTTTCTCTTCTCTATAGGAGTTCCAAGGAATTAAAAGTTTATTGCAACTTAAAATATAAAGAGATCATATTTTAAGTTAAAAGTTGTTGTATCTTCGAAGACAATTATCGATAAATCATAGGAACTTAGGTGAGACAATATCGCCAAAAGAAAAAGGTCCAAACCTTGCCTCATCTTAATAATTACTCGAGAGGGTGAGTCGATACACCGAACATGTGACTCGACGACCAATGACATTATGTTAGTGACAACTATGCCTAAAGGGGTGCATTAACTTACTATTAGTTGTGACCCATGTCGCCATATAAACAACCCCATCGAACTAAGCCACTAACTAGAGAAATGCCATATTTTAACTACAAATTTGAAGACAATACCATATTAATGACTCACAACTAATAGTAGACAAAGAAAGAATTTCTCTACAAGAATTATAACATCAATGGGCCAGATAATAGGGTTGTACAATGTGTATAGTTCGACAATGATGACCAAAGTTTTCTAAGACTCTTGATAAGAAGTATAAAGTAACAGATGTCAATTTAAAGAAATTCATAGTTGGGTAATTCTTAGGCTTCAAGATAGTAGACTTTAGATCCATGATGAGTCAAGTCCCAAAGTTACAGGTGATTATGCATTGGATTCATTCCAAAGGTATGATAATTTGTGAATCCTTTTTAGTGGATTATGATTATCGTAAGGCAACCATTAATGTCGAATGACTTCAAGAATTATCCCAAGCATAAGTGCAAAAAGATGCAACTAAAAGACCTTATAGTCGGGATTTAAATAAAGGAAAATAGGATATATGAAAAGAGAGCCAACAAGGGATTCCAATGGAGGCATGGGCCTAATTGGTCAAGCTAAAGAACTAGTAAGAAGAGGATTCATCGTCATAGTTTCCAAAGCCAAAAGGCCAAAAGGTTCAAGGGTAACTACAACCAACAATAAGCAAGCCTTATCCCAGTAGGCTAGATTGACTATATTGATCGTTTTATGCCATTGAACTCTATCTCTTACTATATCATTATCGATATTCAAATAAATTTTATTTTGTTTTATCGTTACTAAATAGGTTTTCTTAGGTCTTCCACTTTTTCATTTGATTAGTATATTTGTAATAGTTTCATATAGCATCACTCACCAAATGACTACCCCTGCTCCCCTCATTTTAACACTATTGTAGAATATCAAAGTTGTACACTGAAAGAGATGACGAATGATATGTTGATAAGATTAGGATTATTCTAGAAATTGTGGGTAAACTTTCCTCTTAGGAAATCACATTTTGTATCAGGTAGCCTACCATGATATGAGTTGTGGAAAAGTCATAAGCCTTCCTATAATTATCTAAAAGTGTGTGATTATTTGAAAAAGGTAGAAGTACTTAATCCCAAACAAGTAAAACTTAAGGGAAAAATAATCAGTTGTGTATTTATCAGATATGTAAGTAACAATAGTATGCCCTATATTTTAATTCACAAATAAAAAATAATGGATGTATACAAAAATGTAATTATTGAATCAAGGAATGTGGTATTCTTTGAAGAAATTTCTCCACATAAATGTAAGAAAGAAGTAAGTTCTCATAAAAGAACTTGAGTCTACAATTAGTAATCATCAAGCCAATGAAGAACCAAGACACAACAAGAGGAAGAAAGCGACAAACTTTTGGCCCATTTTTGATGCCTATATAGAAGAAGATGAAACATTATTGAGTCTAGAAGCTCCATTATGGAGGAGTATATAAATAGTAAAATAGAATCCATTATGCAAAATCATACTTGGGAAATGATATATCTCACACTAGATAATGTCATTGGGGTGTAAATGAACTCTAAAGAAAAAGTATAAAACCAATGAGTTGATCAATAAATATAAGGCCTAACTTGTATGCAAGGGTGATAAACAGGAGGAAGACCTTGATTATTTCAATACCTACTCGACAAGGATCACATTGATTTGAGTATTGATCACTATTGCAATAATACACTGTCTCGAAATTTACAAAATGGATGTGCAAACAATAACTCGTTAAATCATTATATTGGCTTAAACAAGTAACAAGAATAACACCCACAAAAAAATAACAAAGTAATATTGTCAAATGGTTTTCAAATTAACAAGTGTGACCAGTGTATATGCAAAAAGAGCATACTTGAGGCATATATTATAGTATGTCTACATGGGTAGTGGACATAATATAATAAAGACAACTAAGGAAATATTAATATATACTAAGGATTAAAATCTTTAAGACATCTAAAGAACTAGTTTTCTCATAATCTCACATTGAGATTGTGCTTAGAAAGTAATGTAGCACCTCATGTACATCATGAATTTCACACTCCTTGATACAGCTATTCAGTAAATAAATTGAGTAGATATATAAGTAGTTTAGGTAGGGATCATTCGAAAGAATAAATGAGAGTGTTAAAGCACCTTAAAAATACAATGAACTACCCGGATCTCTGATTGTACTCGAAGGATGCAATGATAGTAATTGGATATTGGATATACAAGATTCCAAATCCATGAGTAGTTACGTGTTTAGCATAGGAGGAGAGAAGTGTCCTAGAAGTCCTTGAAATATATTTATATGGCTCATTCTATTATGTAGTCCTAATTTATAGCTTTAGAAAAAATTAGAGAAGAAGTGGAACGACATTCCTAATTGGATAAAGCATGCATTGACAATTATAATGTACTATAATGGCTAAAAAAATATTGGAAGGGCTCAAAGTAGCATGTATAATGCTAAGTCCTAACACATTCGTCAAAAACATAATATATTAAGTAGCTGATCTCTAGTGAAATTATTTTCATTAGCTGTGTGAAATTGAAGGAGAATTTTATTGGTCTATGGCTATCAAATATATTGTTTTTTAGGGTGTTGGGTCTAAAACCCAATATATGATAAATTAGTTGTGACAACCCATATGCTAACTCGAGATCCAAATATAATGGTTTAAAAGAACAACTAAGCTACAAAAATTTTTTAAGGCACCTATAGTAATTACTCCAAACTCATTATTGTGATACTTAAGATGCGACTAGCAAATAGATAGAGGTTAAGCAAAGGCTCTTAACGATATGGGTATAATTGGTATTGTAGAATACTCTTTATAGGAAATAATCTATATAGGTGCAAAATGAGGATTGCTTTAAATAAAAGAATTTATGCATTTCCAAGCATTTTCCAAGCCTAAAATATACGCAATAAATGATCGATCAATGCTTAGGGGGCTATTGTGTTGTATAGGGGTGAACAAAATCTCAGTTAAACCAAAATGACTAACCAAACCAATTTAATTCGTAAGTTTGGTTCAGTTGATTTGGAAATTTATTTTATTTTTTAAATAATCTCAATTATTTCAGTTTATTTGGTTCAATCTCGATTATAAAATTCATAATTTGGTTAAACGGATTAAACCAAACTACTGGAAATTGATTAATGGGTTATGATCAGTCAATTGCTGATTTAGGAATCAAGCATAGTAAGTTTAGGAATTGATTGAGGCAATGAATTGGATATATAACAGTTGATTGGTGTTTACAAATTGCGCACAATAAGTTTAAGAATCAACTAAGGCAATCAATTGGATATATAGCAGTCAACTGATGGTGAAGGATCAATTGACTGCTATGCGAAAGCTCGGTTAATTTGGTCAGTTTTCAAATTAACTAATTTTATATCAGTTTAGTTTGTTTGGTTTTAGTGGTAAACTTCAGTCGATTTGGTTTGTCCAAGAGAAACTTTGGTTAATTTTTTTCCATTAGTTCGGTTCAGTCATTCAGTTTTAATCAAATGCTCAACCTTGATTGTGTTATGTATGGTTGTTTTGGTTTACACTAACAACTAATTAGTTCAAAGCATCATGTTTATCGGTCATTCAATTAAATTCGATCATAATTCACTTTAAAGTTTAAAGTCACATGCTACCTCTCTCAACTAAAACTCTTAATTGAACTTTTTAAATTTGTTCATAATTTCCATTCATTGTGAAATTGTTCAAAAATTGATTGTTATAACCAATTAATTGATTAGGGATAGTGATGGACTATTTCATGAGTAGACTATCATAAATCAACTTTTCAAGTGAATGAGAAATTAATGGATAATACTTCTCGAGTGATGAAAAGTTAGTTCAATTTGATTAGATAAGCACATGAGCTATTTTATGAGCATGACCCATGGATGTGAATGTACTAATTCTAACTCGGGTATACATGAGTGTTAATTTTCATAAAATGAACACACATGCAAAATTGGCTAAAAATTTAGGATTATTAAATCCTAAAAATGTGCTACGAATAGAGACCAAATAAGGGTCAAATTTAATTAGAGAAATATCTTTTTAATCTTAATAAAATTAAATATTTTATAGCTTTGGGGACAAACAATCACTTAAAACTATTCAATCCTCTATTATGTTGCACCACACAACATGGTCAAAGTCGAAGGGACATGCCTTACGTTTACTATTTAGTTGAGCCAGAGGGACCACCTTGCATCCACTGTTGTGCCAAGTTGAAGGAATACCTTATATTCATTATCACGCCAAGATGAAGGGATCACCATGTTTTCATCGTTACATTGCACAAGAGATGAAGGGACATGCCTCACCATCACTTTGAGTCATGTGTCGTGGCTTTGTCATGCATGTCATTTTTCTAATGGGTGATAGGTGAATCTCACTCCTAACTCACAAAAAATTCAAGCAACAATCTCTCCTCTTGAGCTCTTCTCTTCCTATTCTTCTTTACAAGAGTTTCAAGGCATTGAAAGTCCCCTAGGACTTAAAATTTGGAATTTCCTATTTTTAACCAAAGATTATTGTATGTTAGGAAATAATTACCAATAAGTACTTGGGCGGAACTATACCATCTTAAAGATAAGGGTCTAATTCTTGCCTCAGCTTACTACCTACCGGAGAGTGTGTTGACACATTGAAAGTGTGACTTAACAACCAATAATATTATTGCTGGTGCAATGGTGCCTTAAACAGTCAAGTTTAATTGAGTCGTTTTTTGATATGATTGACAAAGAGTTTAAGTTAGATTTATATTGTTTTTTAATATGTGCATCGAATGTGTAAGAGCTTAGCAAGTTAGATATAGAGCTTAGAAAGCTCATTACTCAATGAGGTTAAGTTGTGTTAATAGGGTGATTGTTGGTGCAATAATGCCTCTGTGCTTGCACTCTTAGCAAGTTAGATATAGAGCTTAGAAAGCTCGTGACTCAATGAGATTGAGTTGTATTAATAGGGTGATTGTTGGTGCAATAATGCCTCTATGTGCTTGCGTTTGACTAGAAGCTTGGTAGGTTGCATATGGAGCTTGAAAATCTTATGACTCAATAGGATCAAGTTATATTATTGTTAATATTGGATGGAATACTCAATGTCTTAAAAGGTTTGAAATGAGGTAAACTTAGAGTTGATCGGCAAAAGGATGACATTTAGCAAGTTTAGAGGGGTTGGTGCATCTAAGGGATCAAAGGCCTAACAAGGAGTACTGTAAGACGAGAAGGATGGAGCAATTGTTGGTTTGATATCTATGAAGCACCAAAATAAGGTAAGCTTGAAGCAAGATGAAGGATAACATGAAGCAAGCTTGGAAGGCTTGGTGCATTTGAGAAAGTGAAGACCTAGCGAGGTGAACTTAAGGGTGTGAAGTATCAACAACTTTGAAAGCTTGAAGCTATGTAAGCAATGATAAATTATGAGTGAATGTAATCTTAGATTTTGCATCTTGGGATCCTTGATTAATGATATGGTGGTTTGTAAGGAGTTTTGATCTAGAACAATGAGTTTCGATTAGCTAAGCTCAATAGCATGTGCAATCAAGATTTCCTAGCATATTCAATTAACTAGATGTGAGCCTTAGCCAATTGGATGTTGCATTGTCTTAGAAGTAACTATAAACTCTGTTCGAACATCGAATATTTTTTTAAGCTTCAACCAACTAAACCTAGATTTCTAGTCGATCAGATTGGATTGGATTCCTCTCAATTGGAGATTTATTTTAGTTGACTGAACTCTTTGTCGTCGGCTCGCAATAGCCATTTCTATTATTTCAGTCAATTATAGCATATTCCTAGCCCTTGCCTTACCTACTACTTACTGAGAGGGTGCATCAACACACCCAAGTTGTGACAAAAACCAAGGATATAAAGTCTATGATGACTATGCTCGAATGGATTTGTTGACTAACCTAAAAGGGTTCACGTTGACTAAGTACTAACTGTAACCCATGCCGCTATATTGACGACCCTGTTGGATTGAGATGTTGACTAGATGAAAAGCTCACCGTTCAATCAGAGTTACTTCATAAATCCCAACAACATTTTTAGCATTAACTAGTATTATATAAGTCTTTGATCTAGAGCTGTGGTGAAGTAGATTCCAATCATGCACCTCCATAGCTTAGTGTATCTCTTGTTTAAGTCTGGTATTGGCACTAGCTTCTTCTGATAAAAATGATTTCTTTTAAATCCATGTAAACAAACATATGTATATAATATGGTATATATAATGGTTGTAGGTTTATATCTCCATATGAATTTTCTTTCACTGCTGTTGCTTTAAACCTATTTTTCCTTATTTTGCAGCTGGGCAGGAAAGGTTCAGAACACTCACTAGTTCTTTCTACAGAGGAGCTCATGGAATAATTATGGGTAAGTAGTTTACGAAAGGGAATAACAAGCATCCAGTTAACTATGTGGCAGTAAGTTACATCCAGAATTAGTTTCCATGGTGTACAGAATTGCATTTCCATAACCACCACCAAAGGCAATGAAGTGCCACATTGAAAGTCTTGAGGTTAAGCAACCCTAAGCTCCCTAAGCTTCTGAAGGAAGGGCGTGTGGCTAGGATTTCTGAACTTGAAAGTAGATATCTGGCCTAAATAACCAATTATTCTTGAACCTAAATACCCTTTGAAGGTTAGAGAATCTCGTGGTGGAGGAAGAAGGGGGATGGTCAAATAGACTGAAAGAAAGAGCCCAAGAAGTCCTATGTCAAAGCAAGTATATAAGCTTGGACATTCATACAAAGCCAATCAAACTTAGCACATTAGGTAACTCCTATTACACTGATGTCATGTATACTCTTTATTGTAAATAGGGATATCAATAACTTCTTGTTCAAACAACTAGTTCCGCAGGAGAGCTTGAATGTAATTTAATCTCTCATCTGGGCTGAATGTAAAAGTTCCCCTACTATCCAAGGGTCATCTATCAAGCTATAAGTATAATGTAATTTTGTAAAGAACTCCTATCTCCCTACATCAGAGAAAGGTCCATAAGCATTCGTGAAAACTAGTTTATTCTGCAAAGATAGATCATTAAAGAAGATAGAGAGAATTGAACCGGAGGACTTCTAGAAGGCCTCAAGATTCCTCTGGAGAAAACTCCTTCAGAGCAAGATTTAGTTTCCCAGAGAAGACTTTACACCTAATAGTGAAAATGGCTAGGTTCTTAAGTACATATATACAAAATATGTTAAGAACTCTACTTGTAAATCCAAGAGGATGTAACCTCTATAGATGGAGAGTTGAAGCTAGGTGGTTTTCTAGGAATACAACCACAACCACAACCTCTCATTGTATCCTAATACAACACCAACTAAGCCTTATCCTATTAGGTGGGGTCAGCTAAATAGATGCTTCTGCACCATTAGGTTTTGTCCTATATTATACTATTATCAATATTTAAATAAATTTTATCTTATTTTATCATTTCTAATCAAGTTTTTTTTTATCTTTCTCTTCCTCATTCAATGTACATAATTTTTTTTATGACCTAGGTGTCTAGATCTTTAACCTGACTAATCATGGGGCGGATGATCTGGTCCCATGAAAGTTTTCCACCGGCCACTAGGGTAAATTTAGGAAGCGCAGATGAGTCCTAGCGGGTGACCTAGTAGTGCAAATGGTTCGGACCCCTGTGGGCTTAAACTCAGAAATTGCAAGGAGTAGTCCATAGGGAGGATCAAATCCTAATGGCATGGGAGCTCTCCCTACCGCTTACTATCGTGTTATGCCTCAGAGGCTCTTTAATGTGCATATTTGTTATAGTTTCATATCGCCTAGCTAGAGTATTTATTGGTCATATAAGTACATATCTATACTATTTTAAATGTCTTCTGAAGTTTTCCCTCAATAGATGCAATTCTGATTTTTTCTCTAATGTTTTCATTTCTTATCTATCCATGCTCATATGTTTGCACATCCACCTTAATATCCTTATCTCTGAGGCTCTGATCTGCTCATGTGCTTAAGTCATAGTCCAACATTGAGCTCCATATAACATAGCACGTCTAATCACCATTTGTAGAACTT
>JBAMHZ010432515.1:0-10706 GCA_037177395.1 Alpinia galanga | reverse complement strand
GTACTCTTTATTAATTAGATAAAAAATTAAAATTTTAAACTTTATCAAAAAATAAATAAATTGGTCAAAATCATTTTAAAATAATATAATACTATAACAATGTTCTATTAATTATTACACATTGTGTTAGCTAGTTATAGCTACTACAATTATACTGAAAGTGATTATTACGACGTTGTAGTAATTGCTACGTAGTTTTATATACTGTAGCAACTACTCTTAGATGCTATAATAAATCTTAGAAGAGCCTTCAAAATTGGCTTAGTTGATAAATGTATAAGGGTAATTTTTAAATGAGTAGAGGTCAATTTTTAAGGAGCTTATAACTTTGGACCATCGACCGACTTCCTCCTTTGTACTTATCATACTTGAGTTCCTAATTTATCCCCTCTTCAATAGGGGCAACTGAGAGGAACCACTAATGTGACGATTTCACATTTTCTTTATAACAAATCTTAGAATAAAATATACAATGGAGATTTATTTGATGATCTTTATAAAAGAAATACTCATTTGATAATTTATTAAATGTGTATGTCTTTTTTATTTTTCATTCTTTTTAATTTAAAAAATAATAATTATTGGAAGTCTATAAAATATTTTAATTAATTACTACTCATTATAATAATTTTAATTAAATTAATCTAAATTATAATAATTTTGATAAAAATATGTGCAACAAATTGTTTCATATTATTATAAATTTTACCATAGAGAGGAAATCACAAAGAAAATTTAACGTATTCTTCTTCTGATTTGTTTATAAGATAAATTTGGCGCTTTCAAATTTATTAGTTCCAAATAAATTTGAAGTCTAATCCTATAGTTTATGCTTTGAATAAATGATACTTATGTGTCTAATGCTTTTTTATTATCATTAGCATTAGGTATTTGAGTTTTTAGCTCAATTAATTTTGAGGATGAATTTTAATAGTTTCTATCGATCATTAGTATAAATTCAAAAAACATTCATAACTCATCGTCCAACTCAACCTTTACAGTTGCATTGTCTCTATATGTTCACTCATGCCCTTCTCGATTGCATATAATTTAAAATTTTATATTAATATACATTATAAAATTATTTTTAAATTATGCATATTTTTATATATTCAAATAACTTTGTACTTAATTTTGGATTATTTTTTGTTTGTGGATCTTTCGGCGTCGATTAGGCTAAAGTACTCGGCCCGGCCCACGTTCACGTCCTTTATAAGAGCGAAGCCGTGCCAGCCGCTGCCATTACCGTTCCGAGTCCTTCAGCAGCAGCAGCCTCCGATCGCGAGCTCCAACTCCATCCTCTTCCGCTTCTCGAATTATAGCCGTGAACCCTAGGACTCCTCCATCCTTCATCCGAGACTGTAATCCCAGTCGTCCTCCCTTCCTTCGATCGGTGGATCGCCGCCCTTCTACCGCCATGAGCATGGAACCCTTCAACAGGTACGTCTGCTCTGGCAGATCTGGCCGCCTCCGATTTCCTCTACCGATTGCTGCCCTAATCTCACATTTCGCATCAGGATTTGGCTTATTTTGAATCCGATATCGTTCCCTTTGATATTCTTCTTCTATGTGTAGTGATCGGGTTGCTTGCTGTCCAGGTTGGTTAAGCTCGCTGCGCGAGCTTTCTATGATGATGTAACCATTATGGGCGAAAACCAGTCTAAGCCTGGGAGGACCGACAACAGGGGGATGGCTGTGATTGTTCTTGATGCTCTAACTAGGTTACGATGCCGCCGTTTACTTTATCTGTTTCTCCTGAAACTGAACTTAATCGGTACAAGTTTTCTTGCTAGTGAAGCATGATTTGAAAGGAGACTTTGAAACAAGAGAATAAGAATTTTTATTGGATGACCGTCACATGTTACAAACACTAGGTTATCAGAGAAATCTGGTTTTGTTTTATTGGATTATGAATTCAAGTGAATATGTTTGTGATTAATTTTTTTATTGAAAAATTGACATTAGTTCCATGACATAGGTGACAAATTTTGTACAATTGTTTGAACATTTATCTGCCAGTAGTACCAGTTACCCAGCGAATCATAGGGGTAATAATTACTTTAATCACTAGTTGGATGGGCGATAAGTTTTTTTCTAATTTTAAAGTTCAAACAATAAGTTATATAGGAACTTATACATCACAGGTTCCTTAATCAAATGCAACTATTTATTAATTCATGGCAAGAGTAGCAACTTATTTCTGTCTCTTTTTCCCCCTAAACACTACCAATTTGATTAAGAGATAATATTTTGGAACGTTCATTTCCAAATCCCTATGTTCATGGTCTATTGTATCAGGCGTCAATGGGTCCGTGAAGAAGATTTGGCTAAAGCCTTGAAATTGCATTCCAAGCAACTACGCCGCACTTTACGGTTTTTTGAAGAAGAGAAGCTAATTACTAGAGAACATCGAAAAGAGGTTAGATTTGTGCTGGTCAACATCTACCACAATTCCCATCTAGCTGTTATTGATTTATGATATAGTTCCCTAAATTTTTTAAAATAGTGAATATAAATCTGAAGGTGTTTCATACTCTTACTTGTACTTTATCACCATACATACCTGCACAAAGATGATTGTTATTTCTGAAATCTGGCTAGAATTTTTTCTTGCTAGGCTAATGTCGCCATCTTGGTAGCATACATTATGACATCTCTTTAAGATAAGGAACATAAAATGCTTTTGATCTTTTGCAAATTTGGACATTAGTAAAATAGTCTGATATAAACTACAACCTATTTCCACATAGAGATGTGCTAAGTTGGTAGATGTCCTCTTTTGCACTACAACAGTATTATAATTCCTTCATTCTAAGAGGTCATTTTGATATCTTACTTCATAATACTCTGGTAATTCCCGTAATAGGTAGGCCCTTACGTTATTCTTTTCCATTTTGCATTCAATATTTTTTAAAATGATAGTCTTTTTTAACTATGGCCACTTGGACTTTCATTTTAGTTTGTTTAAATTATAATTTAGAATTGAGCACATAAAAATAGCTGAATCCATTATTGTTATTGAGACATGTAATGCGCTAAATGAAAATCTTCTTAACTATCATTTGGGATGCATTTATGTATCTTAAAAGTACACTGTTCTTAGCTTAAAAAATATCAGTTATTCCCTTCAACTAGATCCGTTTCATCATTCTATAAAAAGAAAAAAGTCTAGTTTAAGTTTGTGGTCAGCGAGCTTAAATATCTTTCATGCCTAAGCCTTTGCTATTATTTTCTCCCTAAGTATCATTATGTTTATAGAAGGTTACACTAATTTTTAGTTTCTTTATATGCAAGGAGGTCTAATATGTGTAGGTTGGCTTATGGACTTTTGCATAACAGATGTTTGATACAGGATTGATGAAAGTGATATATGAAAGACCCCAAGAAACTTAAATGGAAAATGCACACCTTGTCTTTTTTCCTGATTTTCAGTAAGACGTAAGTTAGTCTATTAGTTTTTCATTTGTATCATTATAAGGTTTGTTACACTTGTGCAAATTGGTGCTTGCATCTAAGGAAACATTTAAGTCATATATGTATTTTTTTGCATGACTTAGATTTTGGCTATTCACCTGGCTTTCTGCATTCAACGAGAATCTGTTTATACTTTTCTTCTTTAAAAATTCTACTCCAAACCTTTATGATTTTGTGGTGTGCTCAATGTCTCATCTTCTCAATGTATAATCTTGTTATATGGCCAGAGTGCTAAAGGTGCAAAAATCTTTAATGCTGCAATTGCTGCTACTGGTGATAATCAACGAACTAAAGAGGGAGAGGAGAAGATGAAAATGCATATGCATTCATACTGCTGTCTAGATTATGCACAGGTTAATTTGCTTATCATCTAATCTGTTAATCATGGATGAAATTACTTGTAGGAGCATAGTTAAAGAATGAAAAGGGAGTTTTTGATGCATGTAGTCAGAGAATTATTTTTGCATGCCAAAATTTTTCCCTTTTTTATGAAAATAGTAAAATTCATTCTTGCAGATTTTTGATGTCGTTAGATACCGAATGCTTCGAATGAAGAAGAAATTGAAGGATGAATTGGACAGCAGAAATACCATTCAGGAGTACATTTGCCCTAACTGTGGAAGAAGGTTTCTTGAAATCTCTCATAATTTGTATTTTCCTAGCTTGATGCATTTGTGATATTGAGGTATGATGATTGTTCAGGTATTCTGCTTTTGATGCACTACAACTTGTGAGTATGGAAGACGAATTTTTTCACTGTGAAAATTGCAATGGTGAACTTGTTGCTGAGAGCGAGAAGCTGGCTGCTGAGAAACTTGGTGATGGGGATGATAATGCTAGGAGGCGGCGCCGTGAAAAGTTAAAAGACATGTTTCAGAAAATGGAGGTAGCTTCACAAGTAATATTTGTCTTAATGATTTTGTGTAAAGTTAATCATCATTTTCTTTTATATGCTAGAATGTGTAAATTTAATGATGAATTTTCTTTTACATATTTGAATGTGTTTATTTTGGTTTTTCTTGGATCACTCAAACACCAGCATAATAATTTGTGAGTTAAGTTCTCTATAATATGTGTCATTATGCTTATGAGTTTACATAGTTCAAAAGAAACAATGAAATGTCTCTGAGTTTACTTTTCTTCCTTTATTCAGATTTACTAACTTCTACTAGTACCTTTTATTTTTGATGTATTTTGTTAGTGTTGTTAGTTGGTACAAATCACCTAATATTCTTAGTTTAGTCTTGTTCTGTTTGTCTTCTCTTCAATCATCACTACTTCATAGGGCTGGTTCACTCTAGTATTAGGACTAGTATTATTATTCAAAGAACTAGCTGTACTTACTAAGATTCCTATTGCATAAATTTCAGTTCCGATGCATATTCTGTTATTTCCATGATTAGGGCATATTTCTAGCACCATACTTCAAAATATTTCAGCAATGTTCCATCCTATTCTGTATCTCTGCAGGTTTTCCTTGATTGATAGTCAAATAACTATTTTCCTCCATATTTTCAGATAAGCTGAAATCCATCTGTTTATTGCTTATTCAGAACTTTGTGAAAATAATAACTTTAGCAGATGTTTAAACAACTTGTGAAATTTAAAATTTTGCCTTGGTCATCAAGCCAATATTAGTTACAAAATTATTTGATGACATTAAGGATACAATAACTAGACCCAAAAAAAACTCATTGAGGAAATCTTCTTGTATTTGTTCATGGAACCACATATTAGATTCATGCAAAACTGCATACTGTGAGGTTATTACGTGTATGCCATATGTTATTAGACATCATTCTATTAAAATTTATATCTCTTTTACAGAACGATTAATTACACGCTTAGCATTTTCATATAAATTCTTTTTTGAGATGAGGTTGTTTCTTATTAGAATTTCAGTATTTCGTCATACAAGCCCTTCTCTCGATATATTCTTTTATTTGAGCTCCATTATACTCATGTGCTAAAGGAGGAGATTTGCTTGTATGCCTTTTTCAAGGGTCCAACCAACTTGAAGGAAGATAGTATCGATGAAAAATCATATGTGGCTTCTAAGTAGTTTTGTTTACTTGTTACTTTGTACATATGCAGGATCAGCTCAAGCCGTTAGTAGTGCAGCTTGCAAGGGTGAAAGATTTACCAGCTCCTGAGTTTGGAACATTGCAAGCATGGGAAGCAAGAGCACGAGCTGCATCTCAAGCTAACAGCGATACTAATGCTAGTGATTCTTTAAAAAATATCCAGGGGCAAGGTTACAGTGGCACACCAATGCCATTCCTTGGCGAGACAAGTGTATGTCATCTTGCACTTTGAAGCATTGTTTTGACTGAAAAAAGTAAAAGAAAAATCTAAGCATCCATATATTTGGTAACTAAAATTATATTTGTCACTCAGAAACAGTCAAACCTTATTGAGAGAAAATAGGTCAATAGAGTATAGTATATATGTTCGAATACAATTAATAGATTATAGAGTAGGCAACGCTGAATCTATTAGCTAATGAAGGGAGATCAAAGAAAAATTAACCAATGTAATAAGAATGATCTATTTAAATCTTTGTACAGATATTATCTTGTTTAGAGTTCATTTAAGGGATCTAATCAATTCAAAATGGTTGGGGCAAACACTGCTTGATGATGATTACTTTGGTAAACATGCAGATTGAAGTTGCTTTATCTGGTGTTGAGGCAAAGGAAGAAGATAAGCCTGATATAAAACCCACAGCCATGAAAGTTCTACCTCCCTGGATGATCAAACAAGGAATGAATCTTACAATAGAGCAACGCAGAGGTATTAAGCCTGAGCCCAATGACGAGCACAATTCTGATGACAAGAAGTCAAGTGTGGATGACAAGAAACCAAGTGCAGATCATGATGATGAGAAGAGTTTACAGGCTAGTGCATGATATGAAACGTGATAAATTGAAAATTATGTGAATTTAGTGATTGGTTTTGTGGAATAACTTTGCATATTCCTGTTGCTTATATTTTACAGGATGAATATCTGAAGGCATATTATGCTGCTTTAGTGAAGAGGCAAGAAGAAGAGACCTCTAGAAGAATTCAACAACAAACAGAACTTTCTACAAGTGCTGCTGAAGAACCTGTTGATCGACGTGTTGGCATGAAATCAAAACGCGAGGATGATGAGGATATTGAATGGGAGGATGCAGCTGGTATGGGTATGAATCAGCCTTTTGATTTTATCGAATTTTGCTTTCGACTTCTTTCAGGTTTTAGTTGAAATCCTGGTGCTGGAGGTTTATCCATTTTTTTTCCTGTTACGATCATTGCTATAGAAGCTTTAAAAAAATGAGCCTTTAACTGTCGACCAAATTTGGAACATTTAGCAGATGATTAGATCAACCCAACGGGGGCTTCAATAAAAAGGTCTATAGATCTCAAATCTGAATTTAGTCAAGTTATAAGGTGTGCAAGGTCCACTCTCAATTTGCGCATGATAAATATGCAATAGTTGGTTGGATATGTGAGTTTTATGATCAAGATAAAGAACCTCTAAATTACCCTAAAATGTTCCATCCCAGTTCACTCATTATTCGTACTCAACATTAGGCAATAGGCATTGCTTGCCAATTTTCATTCTAGTTTGTTATATATGCCTTCATGGGGATAGACTATAGAGTGTAGGGCAGGAGGTAGAAATTGTATGGGTTTTGTTCTTGATGGTGTTTTGCACCAATATGATATATATACATAAATATAAGTCTACAGAAAAGATGGGAGAGTTGCATTTGGTCCTAACAGCTAATCCAAAGTATGACAAAAATCTTGCGCATTGAGCTCAATGGTTTGATAGGGTTTAGGGTTCATGTAGTCAACTTCCAAATAGTAGAGATACATGGTTTGTTTGTTGCTTCATATGTTATCTCCTGAAAATCAATCTTGACATTATTGCAAACCTATAGAAAGGGTTCATAATGTTGTTGTCTAATATGTCAACACCTGAGTTCATCTGTTCTAATGATTCTTTCTAACTAAATGATATCGCAGGCAATTCAAGTCAGTCTTATAAGCTTGCTGATTTGAATGCTGAAGCTGATGCATCTGATGACGATGACAATGGTGGCGACGACGACGAAGATGACATTGCCTGGGAGGAAGGTTAACTTGGTGTATAATACGAATTGCTCAAGAAGAGATCATTTACTTATCTGGACTGGTTTCATTCACAAACCATCCACGGGACACATTTCCACTGTTTACTTGATGTGGTGGAATATTTCAATATACGAGTGATTAATGAGTTGGGACGCTATAAGAAACGGGAATTATAAACTGCAGTATCATTCTTTGCAACAATCTTGCTCAATTTATTGATAATAAAAGCAGTAATTCGCTTTGATCCTTTCGTCGTCAATTGTGATCAGTTTGATGGGGCTTTGTTTAGCTCAATCATTTTTTTATTCTTTATTATTTAAAATAAAACCCAAAAAATAAGAAGCTTTATCTATTTAAAATTTTAATCATTGATTTTTCAAATTTATGGACATGAAAAGGTGAGTGATGTCTCAATAGAAAAATTTTATAGCTAGCATGTTAGTAAAGTTGCACTAACCTAAATCTATAAGCCTTTCAAAACACTTGCTCTCCTATCACAACTACGAGAATGACTAATAAAAACACTGAAAGCAAACAAATCATCTTTTGCACCAATAAAAAATAAGAGATAATACGTTTAAATGTAAAAGTAATATGTTCAAGAAAAAAAGTTCTATTTTTTATTATTTAAAATAAAACTAAAAAATAAGAGGCTTTATTTTATTTAAAAACTACCCAACAAAGCCGCAAATGTCCCCGCCGCATCGCGATATTTACATTAAGAAGTCATCTTTGAACGATACATCAGAAAAAAGAAGAAAAAAAAAACTGATCACTTCTTCGCCTTCTTCGCTGGCGCACTAACGGACTTCGGCTTCCTGACAGCAGATTTCCGTCGAACGACGGTCGATTTCATCGGAGCCTTAACGGTTTTCTTCCCCGGAGCATCCTTTGCAGACGTCTTAGCTGCCTTCGCAGGCCGAGCGGCGGACCTGGACTTTGGCTTCGCTGGCATTTTCCTCTTTAATGCTGACTTCGCCACGGCCGGTTTCAACTTTACCGACGAAGAGGATATCGATTTTGCTTTGGCAACAGTCTTCGACTTGGGCTTCGAGGAAGGTGCCGCAGGCTTTGCTTTGGCGACGGTCGGCTTGGCCTTTGCGGTTGCTGGGACTGGCTTTAACTTAGCAGTAACATTCGACTTGGATGTGGCGGGTTTCTTTGAGGCAGCTTTCGCAGCGACCAACCCGGAGGAAAGCTTGTAGGAGCCCTTCACCTTATTGAGCTTGCCGGAGGCGGCGAGCTTCTTTAACTGAAGGAGGAGAATCTTCCGGAAGTTGGACGGCAAATGCGCCTTGTGTTTATCCTCCATGAACTTGGCGATCGCGTAAGGGCTCGATCCCGTCCTTTCCTTAAGGGCCGAGATCGCTTCCTTGATCATCTAAATCCCAACAAAACGAAGTCAGAATTCAGATCCATGAAGAAAACATCGAATTCACAAACAAATCGAAGAACACGAAATGATGAAAATCCTCACCTCGGCATACGGAGGGTGGGTGGGTGGCTTCCTCGGGCGGGAGATTGACTTCTTAGCCTTGGACGAAGGCGCCTTCGTCTTCTTCACCTTAGCAGCGACAGCAACCTCCGGCTCGGCCTCCTTCGCCACGGGTTGCACCGGAGCCAAATCACCAACGGTGGCCGCTTCAGTCGCAGCAAGCGGCTCGTCGATCGCCTGCATCGCTAGGGTTTACAGAAATCAAACAGCGCACGAGACAAACAAAACGAATCGAACACAGCTTGTAAGCCGAAGGTTGGGAGGATTTAAATACCTGAGAAACGGAGAATGCTGCAATCCTATTGGTCCTTCCATCCACACGCGGATTACTATACCGCCTCGTCGCTTTAATCGCGGACCCTTGGATCGGAATCACATCAACGGAGGATATTGGCCCACTGGTAGAGAAATCAGGATGAAATGACAAGGGGCTTTGAGGGAAAACGGTGAGTTAGGTTTGAGTGTGCGCTTATCTTCTCATTTTGGAAGCGAATTACTAGAGATTTAGGCTGCGTTAGTTTAGTAAGCTTAATATGCAATACAGATTATATTATAAAATTTATTTATTTATTTGATATAATTTTAAATAGTAATGTAATATAATCTGAATTATAAAATATAAGGTAATCCTTATAATCTATATTACAAACTAAAATTTATGTAATCTAAATTACATTATAAGGTCAACACAGTTAACGCAGACTAAATACCGTTGATTATGGTCGCAGGTCTCTAGCTGGTCGCTGGCTGTCGGTTGCTAGCCCGTCAGCTGCTGACCTCTGGCTCGTTGACTGACCATCGGCTGTCGACTGTCAGTTGTAGTCAATTGACGACAATGGACGATTGATGATGTATGATAAAAATGAATATCAAATAAAAGAACTGTTGGGATAGGTTAGGAGGCTTCTTATGAAACAATAATTTTAAAAATATAAGGATTTTTTTTGTATTTTCATATGAATTTTATGAGGATTTAGACTTTAGATTCCTAGTAATTAACAAACAAATTGACATAGGTGTTATGCTAATTTTGATCTATTAATCCATATTTAAAAAGGATAATTAAAAGAATTACAATAAATAAAAATATGGAACTGCTATATTAACGGCTCTCCATCGTTGCCCCTATATGTGGAGAGGGGTAAATTAGGAACCTAGGGTGGCCAACATAGAAATGCAAAGTCATCGATAGCCTGACGGTAAAATTTAAGAATTGATCCCTTATTCTTTCGGACTTTAATATGATTATACTAGTCGTCCGAGCAAGCCATGGGACATAATTACGATAAACAAAGATCTACTAGTGAATTGCAAATAAATTTAGATGGAACCTAAGTCACATTGTATGTCATCTCAAAGTATTCTTATATTATTTATTTATGTAAAAAACAATTAAATTGAAAAAATATTGTGGAATGAGATTATTTTTCAATTTTTTTTATAGTATTTAATATATTTATTACAGTTTGATTTTCATAAAAATCATAAAATAAAAATGAGGAAAATAGTATTAAGAGTTTCTAGAAATTTAAAAAAATAGATTAAAAAAACTATTTTCTAAAAAAATAAATTAATCAAACATCTTCCAAGGTCTAAAATGAAATTAATCAAGATC
>JBAMHZ010432506.1:0-10708 GCA_037177395.1 Alpinia galanga | reverse complement strand
TATCTTGAACCACAAGATGGGAATAATATTCTGCGAGCTTAGTGAATTCCGCATTATATTCCATAACAGATCTGTTATCCTACTTAAGTTGCAGAAATTCCTGACAATGGGCCATAATGAATGATGCCAAAAAATATTGTCTCTCGAACACATCCCGAAATGATGACCAAGAAATATCCTGCTCTCCGAATAATGTTTTCTGCATTTACCACCAAGAGACAGCCTAGTCTCGAAGATGATATGCAGCTAGACCTACTTTCTCAGCATCGGTGCAGGACATGTACTCATATATGCCTTCAAGGTTATCCAACCAGACATGAGCAATCCATGGGTCAAATTCTCCCCAGAAAGAGTGAATTGATCTTTGATTGATTTCGCCAATATAGGCATACGAGCTTTATCCATAGCCCAGCCAGAGCTTACAGGTGCTGGCACAGTCTGTGGTACCTCCTGATACAGTCTGTGGTACCTCCTGATTCTAAACTTCCTGAACTCCCAAAGGGGAATGATGAGTCTGACATTCACAATCAACATTTTCCTCAGTAGGCTCGGGTGCTACAAATTTAACTGGTCGTTTTAGTGGACGATCCTTACCACGAGTGTGCACCAGGGCCATTATACCACACGACAACACCTATTCATATATTTAACATAAATATATATCTGAAAATGAATGAATTGCATTATAACATCTTACATACCACAGCTCGAAGAGATCCTACCTCTGTCAGTCCCAACTCACAACTAAGATCGAGTAACCAAAAACAAACACATTGACTAAAACACAAAACACGGCAACAAAATTCGAAACAGGACTTCGCAATCTGGCTCTAATACCAATAAAAGCGGACAAAGCATACTCTCAATAGTTGGGGCAAACATTATTTGATGATGATCACGATCTGTGTTATCCTTATATTTTTCCAGTTTATAGGTATAGCTCTGGCACCTCAATGTAATAGGAAACAGATGCACAATGGTCAGCCAAAACAAGAAACGACTATATACAAGAGTAAGCAATGTCTTTATAATCTGCAGGTGAACAATTAACTTGTAATATCATATTATGACAATCATATAAAGAACTATCAATGATTGCAATTCTGTTGAAGCATTGAAGCATCAAAACCACGACAATGAAAATATCGCTTTCAATAAAAAGACCAAGGAAAAGAAGATGAGCACCATATGCATTGCCGATCTTATATATGCTCCCAAAGGTAACAACAAATGCCACACAGAAAACCAGCAGAAACCAGTTTATCACTGGAATGTATATTTGACCCATGAACTTCCGAGATGTGTGTATGATTTTAAGTCGGGGAAAACAACCAAGAGCTATTGATTGCTTTATGCATGAAAATGTTGCTGTTGTCATTGCCCGACTTGCAATTAGTGCAGCTATCGTAGCTATAAAGAATACCGGCCAGAAAGCTCCTTCTGCAATTGTTCATCAGGCCAGTCATGAATAAATATTTATAAAACCATAAAACATAAACAAACAGTGATAAACAAGTGTATGAAAGTGGATATTTGCAAAAAATGATCTTCCATTGCTAAAGCATATTTAGTATACTGTATTAAAAAAATGCTTTAACAGCTGGAAAAGAGTATTTTGGGTAAACAAAGAGTACATGAAAAAAATTTCCAGACATCCACCCAACAAGTATTGCTAACTTCACAAATTGTTAAAGAAAAACTTTTAGATAACTATGCTCCTCAGCTATATCATTATGATTCTCAAAGTGATATGGCATAGCAATGCCAGACCAGATTCAACAAAGGGAGGGCCTGGAGCTACTTGATCCCAGAATCCTTACTGCTGTACCTTCTGAACCCTTTGTGGTCATTATCATATTCTTGCTTTGCTGATCACCTATATTGCAGAATTCCCAACTTACAGACCTCTTATCAAACAGAAAGGTTGGTCTTTGTTGAATATCCATCTAAATGGCTAAAGCACCCAACTCATTATTGGCAAGCTTGTTGGTCAAATGCAAGCCAGGTGTAGTTGCAAAGGTAAAAAGAAATTCCAGAAATGCCTTCTCATAAAATAATGTCTGCCTTCAATATTTTAAATAAAATATTTTCTTCATTCCCAGACCTCCATCCCCAGGCTCTTTTTTGTTCTTTTTTTGATAGAGATGCCCTCTAAATGTTTCTTTATGGATCACTTCCATAGCTTTAGCTCTCGGCAATGGGGAGTCTCAGAGAAAAGTCTATTGTACGCAGTCTTATCCTACTTGCAAGAGATTATTTCCGTGAGTCAAATCCATGAATTCTAAGTCACACAGCAGCAATTTTACTATTACACCAAGGCTCCCCTTCAAGTAGAACACTTCAAAAGATGAAGAATTTGCAATATGAATATGAGCTTTAGCAAAAACAAGAAAAAGATGGATCTTGCTTACTCGGGACAGATGAAAAGAAGACCTGCTCATTTTGAGTTAAATTTTCCATAAGAAATGCACCCTGGCCAAGGTATCCCAAAAGAAGGCATGGAAGAACGAGAAATACAAAAGTAAGCTGCAAACAGGAACTAAACTCTCAGAATATAGAAATTGAAAATTAAAATTTGAGCAATAATAAAGTGGAAAAAAGGATGGAAGTAAAAAATATTGGCTTTGTTCATGATTTACCTGTACTGATCTAACTGAGAAATAGCAAAGGTCAGCAAACATTGCCTCAGAACCTGAAATGCAAGTATAATGTCAATCACTTAGTGGAACAGTTACCAAGAGTATTTTGGAAGGAACTCAAATATTATAATTAAGTATTTGTAAATCTGTCGATCCTTTACAGAACATAACATTGCACCCATTGAAGTTTGCTGAAGAGACTCAACCAAGATTCCATGTTACCATGTCATGTTATATGAATATCAGACAAAGTCCCTGAATTCCTTGCTATAAAGAGACAAGCAATGGCATATCAGCTGCCATATATAGGTCAATCCTTTTCCATATAAGGATGTCTTATTATCCTGGGATTTTAGCTCATGTCCACTGTTGGATCCATTTGTAATTCCAAGGAGTGTATTGCTAATTTTTCTATATAAATAATATCTAATATACGGTAGTTATTAAAGAATAATTCTCCTAACATGATATCGGAGCCACCACTGTGCCACTGTTATGCCTGTATTCTTCACTGTTATCATTTGTGCAACTTCTTCACATATGCAAGCTCCCCATATGACACCTCTCCCTCTTCTGTTCATGCTGAGGTCTGTTTGGTTTGTGCTGCATAAGTTTTGTGCTCTTCCTTCTGTTTGGGAGTATCACAAGTTGCAGCCAAATTCAACACCAATGAATCATTCACACGTCTCCTCTGATTTTCGCTTGATGCTTGTGCTGCAAACCACCTACAACACACACGAATCCTCCAATTTCTCTAGGTGCCTACCCACCTTTGGTTCTCAACATACATGGTAGTTATTCTCCACTAGCCACTTTATCAGCTTGACATCAAAATACTTTTCTTTATGGCGATCCATTAGAAGAGGTTTGTAAGGAGTAACCTTCTGAGTTTGTTGCTGACAGGGAGACCGGTTTGGTGTGCAAGCTAAAGAAATCTCTGTACGTTTCAAAGAAATCCCTGAGACTTGGTTTGGGAAGTTTAGTTCAACTCATCTTCAAGTGTAATAGATCTCTCAATGTTCTATCTCATCTCTCGATTACAGATGCATATTTTTTCCATTGTATATGTGAACCATATTATCATAATAGGTGATGTCTCCATCAAAATTGCACAGTTAAACATATAGTCATTAACACTTTCAGATTTGGGTGATTTCAAGTATTTCCTTAGTATAGAGGTGGCTTGCTCAGAAGAAGTTGTCTATATCCCTTACCACAAGTACGTATTGGATATGCTCGAGGAGGCTGGCATGCCAGGGACTAAACTAATAAACACTCCCATATATCATAGTCTCAGCTTAGCCCCAGCACAAGGGAAACCTAACCAATCTAGAGAAGTATAGAAAGTGGAAAATTTGAACTAAGCTCAGCCACTAGATCTTACATCTCATCTGAAATTAGTGTGATCAGTAAGCTTCTAGAGAACTCATGTAATCATCATTGGCTTGCAACCCTAAGAGTCCTAAAATCTAAAAAATGGTGTAGGGAAAGATATTCTAGCTTTTTATTGCGGTCATCTTTAGATTGTTCATTACTCTAATGTAGACCAGGCAGACTCTCCTATAGATCAACGATCTACATCGAGTTATTGTATCTTTTAGGAGGAATCTTATTTGGTAGAAAAGTAAGAAAGAGACATTAGTTGTAAGGTCAATTGCAAAAGTAGAGTGTAGAGCTTATGGCAATGTGTGAGTTCGTTTGGATTAAACATTTGATTATCAAACTACTATATGCCTTATAAAGCTTATAAAGTTTTACCGTAACAATCAAGTAACAATCAAGCAGCAATGCTAGAGCCTCAAATCTAGTATTTTACAAAAAGAACGAAACATGTATTGATTGATTGTCATTTGATTAGGGAGAATATATAAAGTAATGAAATTGTGACTTCTTTGGCAGTTCTAACAATTAGTTGGCAGATTTGTCAACCAAATTGTTAAGAGGCATAAAGTTGAATATATACCTAACAAACTAGGTTTCTATAATATATTTGAATCAACATGAAGGGAGTGTTTGGATCCATTTGTAATTATGTAACTCCAAGTGGTGTAGTGATAATTTTCTTTTATCAATAATATCTATATATGATAGTACGGGGCTACCAAAGGTAATCCTGATTGAAGAATAATTCCCCTAACATTCACCTTTATTATGTGTTCAATACTACATAAAGGCTTTTTTCCTTTTCTCACGGTGATTATGACTCTATGTTGATTTTTTGAAAATTTAACGTATTAAAAGCTCTCCTTATCCGTGACAATATTCAATAAATTACATAGAGATGGCCTAGGGTCTTGAATTTGATAGACATGAAATATCAGTAGCCACTGGATGCCAACTTGCCACTTTAACAGAAAATCTATCAGCATCATGGAATTGATTATGATGAGTAATGGACCTTCTCTCTTGGGTGTAGCTTCACTGTGACAAAACCATTTAGTAGTGTACATAGTTACAAACATATAAAAAACAAAGTTTACATTTTCATGTACACGAAGTAGGTTATAGGGTATATAAGAATATGTAGATGTCCATCCCAATAGAGATAGTCTTGTTTAATATGGCAAGTAGTAATCAGCCCAAAAAATAATTAGCAACAGCATTGGATAACTTAAGAACTGTTTAAAATGCCAACTTGATCCAAGAACAACCAAACTTCTATGCATGGATAACAAATACAACTATTACAGGTAAAACAAATATAGAAACTCATAATTTGGAGCGTGAGGTTATCAGTTATTCCACTTTAGACAATGGTTGTAGAAGGATACAATATCATGAATATGCAAACAAGTAAAATTGATCATTAAGCTTTGATGGGTGAAATTTGGAACTGTGCTATATAGGTTCACTTTGATATGAAAAACTTAACGCATGTAATATGCACTATAAGGATGAGGAAAGATGGAGTTCTAAACATCACCAAAAAAAGCAAGCATGTTTTTCAAGAAGTAATTGAATGACAAATATTTTTATTCTAATAACTGAGTCAAAGAACACCAATATATTATGGTTCTCCAGAAGAAATGAATAATAATCATGCTTGTTACCTGTTATGGAAAGAACACTACCCCCCAGAGACAACCATGCCTCAGTTGGATTTCTCTTGTAGTAGTAGTATATATAAAGAGGGTTAAATGCTCTAAGAACAAATGTTCCATACTTTAAAAGGTTATAAATTCCAAAGCCTCCAAGTGAGCAAAACCATATGAATAACGCTGGACCAACAGCAAGCCCTACTTTGCTTGTTCCAAACCTCTGAACACTGAACAGGACTATAAGAGATGCAATTGAGATCATCACCACTTCTTCTGAAAAAATCATAAAGTTAATAGATTAAGTATTATGAGTACGAATCATGAAAACTAAACTAGATGTAAAAATCAAACAATAGGAAAATCACATTGTATTCAAATAAACAGCTCAGAATAGGATTATTTCACCTAAGAATTTTCATCTTTCACGCAACATTTTTAAACAAGTCAACATTAAAAAGAGTTTGCAAATCTTCACAAACTGTCCAACCATCTGGTTTGCCATATCTAACAAAGAAACTTTTGAATTTATAGATTATAAGTTCATAACTGATCCTAGAAAGTAGAAACTGGGTTTGACCATGGACCTGTGGACCATAGCAACCGACAACAGCACATATCCCCATATGATCTATGGAATGATAGGGCTGGTACGAAGGAAGAACAAATCCCAAGCAAACTATAACTTGTAGAGTTAATGTACACTCCTTTAATTCCTGTGGATGACTTACAATTGTTAAGGAGGAGACTAGGCCCTGTAAATTCACTGATTCAGGTCAGGTATAGCCTAAGATGCAAGTGTTAAAGTGGGCCAAACTGACATTGTAGGGTGTCCTCATGTGACAAAAAGAAGTTTCTGTGCAGTATCTTGAATATCTTTTCACGGAAGGAATGCCTCACAGAATCAATAACATGGCTAGACATGACATGATGCTCACATACCAAATGAAAATGATGCAACGTCTTAGGGACATGGAAAAAATGTGCTATAAATTGAAGAGAAATGGGATAACATCCTTGGTCCATGTCACACATTAAAAACACCCATCAAGGTTGAAAGTTGAAATATCCCAAATTAAGGAATTCTCAAAGTCAAACTAGGATCCCTAAGATGGAGGGCAATGCCATAATCAACAAAAAAGGTGAGCATCGAAACATGCCACAGATATGCAAGATTCAATGTGTCACAAACCCATAAGAAGTTGAAGACTTAATGGGCTGAAACTTCCAAAAAAATAATCAACAGAAGAGTGTTTATACAGTGAAAAAAATACTAAAACCCACAAACAGTCAATGCTGTGCAAGTTCTGTTCATGACCTTCAACATTTAAGAGAATATTTTGTATTCTTTCCAATTTTCTTCCCATAGAAACAAAGTAAAATGTGAAAATGTGTCTAGTAGGAATTTTTAGAGAAAAAACATGCAATTAACGTTTTTCGCCATGGCTGAGAGCAATTAGATTGTTTTTCTCTCTTTTTTTTTTTTTTTTGTAAGAGTAATTTTCATTTCTTAGATAAGTTTACTTTTATTTTTGTTTTCTAGATTTTGTTTTCTTTAATAAAAGGGGCAACCCGGTGCACAAAGCTCTTACCAATACGGGATCTCAGAGAAAGAGTCTATTGTATGCAATCTTATCCTACAAACATTGCAAAAGACTATTACACCAACGCTCCCTTTCAATAAGAACAAAAAATAGCTTTAAAATAAACCATACGTCTTTCGTGTCCATCTTAGAAGGTTAAGGCCTTAGGCCATTAATGGGTCTAGTCCGAGTGGACATTGTTCAAGCACTTGAAACATGTAAGAGTGCAGATGATCCCAATGGTCGTTGAAGGTAGACCATGCTAGTCTGTCTTAATTTTTAAATATTTTTTTCAAAAAAAAAATATCAAAAGCTCCTAAACATTCTATACTAATAATTGTCCCTTGGGTCAGCCATTGGGTGAGCGGGTCTAGTCCAACTGTGAGAGTTTGATTAACTACAATTAAGAAGGTCAGCCTCTTTAGATGTCAATTAATAATGTAGATTACAACTATGACTTAGCAAGATAGAACTCTCATTGCAATATAATTATCGCTCTTACAAGGTCAGGTGTGTTGAACGACAGGCATTAACAATGGGTCAGTTCTGATATTTGATTGCACAATATGCTCATGCCACCTTCATCCAATACACCCCTCAGCAGGGCCAGAAGGAAGGAATTCCATATTATCCAGGATCCCCTACTCTCATCCAATTAAAATGGAACTGGAGTTAGGCATTGGAGTCAAACCTTTTTGGGTCCCCTTTTGATTCTTTCTTCTTTCTAATAAGTTTCTCTATATCACTTAATTCTTTCCTTATTCTGTTTTTAATCAGACTATAAGGTTCTTCTTCGAGCTACTATTTCTGGAAACAGTGTACAGCTTTTTGCATTTATATATATATATATATATATATATATATATGAGGTTGGAGCCTGAGCAACAGAGATAGTTAAACAGGAATAGAAGAGCAGTGGGAAGTGAGAGAAGACACCTGTAGCTAGTCATACATGTTGGTGCAATGAGTTTTGATGTTTGGACAAAAATTTAAGTTAGATTATGTAATAATGAATTATGTTAAGTGTGCAAGCACAGAATACTAGGTGCGGATACTTGACATAAGTATCTCAAGTGTAATAACAGAAGTTTCAAGAGGTCAAGGGTGATTGAATGCTTTGAAACAAAAGTCATGATAGATCAAACTTAATTGGATCCTTAGCAGAAGAGGAAGATCTGAATGCGAGACTTCTTGACAACTTGGAGCCATAAAGAAAGATATTCTTTAGACTCTTGGCAAATTTGATTTGCGCAAACATGAGTGTGAGAATATATGTAATTGTAAGCCAATCAAGGATTAGATTAGACTTGGACTAAAAATGACCTTATCAGTGTTTTAGTTGAATGGATTGTTTTTCAATCAAGTGATATCGTTTGTCAGTTGAAAACTACCAATGCAAGAAGGAATCGACCGAAGAAACATTTAGTGAATGGATTCATCAAGCTATTGTGTTAATGCTAAGTTATTCCCTGAAAGAAATGCATTATAAGGTCTGACTATGATGTCTTAAAAAGGACCACTATATTTGCACAAGAACTTAAATATAGTATTAAATATGCAAGAGTTCTTACATTATAAGTTGGATAAAAATAAATATTATAGAAAAATTAATTTTCTTATATTTGAAATGAAACATAGAAATGTTCACTTTTAAGGCAATAAAGGTAGTAGATATGATGATTAAGAGAAGAATTAATATTTTATATTTGCAAGAGACAAAATGGGTAGGAGAGAAAGTAAGATGATAGAAAAGTAAGTTTTAAATTATGGTACACAATAAAAAGAAACAGATTAAATAAAGTAGATATTATTATAGATAGTTCACTAAAAGATGAAGTAATAAAAGTAGTTAGAAAGGAGGATAAGATTATAACTCTTAAGATAATAGTGGTAAAAGAAACTATTAATGTAATTAACATGTATGTACCTAAAGTAGGATTAAATGAAGATGTTGGTGCAATCGACCTCTGAGTAAAGTTGACCAAGTTTGAGCTGAGTTTTAATATTTGAGCAATATGTATTGTTGAGCGATAATCTTCAAAGGAAAATTGTTGGCAAAGATGATAACTCAGCTTGATCTTTAAACAAGACGATAAATGAAAAGGGAGATCGTTGGAGAAGGAGATCATTGATTAAGCGAGAAGTCTAAGTGAATCAAGAACGATTGAATATTTAGCAAAGAGAAATAAAGTCCAAATGGATCATGAAGGACAGCACACTTAGCATGGGATGAAAAGCAAAACCTAAGTGGATCATGGAAGACCGCACACTTAATACAAGAGAAGTAAAGTCCAATTGGATTATATTGGACCAGACACTTGACGCAAGATAAGTGAAGTTCAAATGGATTATGGTGGATCGAAAACTTGACATATGACAAAAGTCCTAATAGATCATAAAAGATCAAATATTACACACGTGGATGAAAGGCCTAATAGGTCAAAAAGGATGAATGTAAGGCATGAAATGGAAAGTTCAAGCAGATTAATGACGACTAGATGTTTAGCAATAATGAAGTCCTAGTCGTTCAAAATTGATTGGATGCTAGGCACGAAAAAGAAAGTCTAAATAGGTCGAGAATGACAGAATGTTTGGTAATGATAAAATCTTGATAGGTCAAAGTTAACCAGATGCTAGGTGTGTGAAGTCTTCAAAGATGACCAAATACTAAGTAGGAGAAGTCCTGGTAGATTGTGATCAACCAAATACTAAGCAAAGTGAGGTTTCAACTTTGAAAAGGTTAAAATAAAAGTATTAGTCGATTGCTATAAAGTAGCAATCGACTAACGAATTGTAAACCTCGCAATTGGGGGTTTACGGGAGTTTTAGGTGTGAACAATCGATTGCTGAATATTAGCAATTAATTGTTTCATCAGTCGAGTAAACCACTCAACTATGGGACGTAACTATTCAGACATTAATCGTTAAATGATAATGAACAGTTGATAACTCACATTTTGACATATTAATTTAATTCATTCCTCGAAGGTTTAACGCAAGTATGGTTAAATTGCATTATTTATTATGTTTTACAAGTATTGGATTATTTAGCACCTTAATACAATTGTCATTGAATTGATGATCATATTGACTAATTTGATGCGTACTTTGTTTTATAGAATATTTAGAGAGCATATCAAAGAGTTTTGGGGTCTAATCAGTGAGGAACATGGCCTAACCGTGTCCCTTACTGATCCCTTTGATTTGCATCTATTCGAAGATCACAGAGTTCAATGCGGCCTATCATTGAGCATGACCGTGCCAAGAATGAACGGTCTGTGGCATGGCCAAGCCGTGCTAGGGGCTATTTAGTGAGCGATTTGAGTCGCGGTTCATGAATTAAAGCAGTTCAAGGGCTAAGTATAAAGGAAAAGAGTCAGTTCAAGTCAAAAGGAAACTCTCATTCATCCTTCATAAACCTAGCCTCCATTTCCACCTCCATCTCCACCTC
>JBAMHZ010432486.1:0-10709 GCA_037177395.1 Alpinia galanga | reverse complement strand
GAGAGAATCAGGGATAGTGAGCCCGGTGAAAGATCAAGGGCACTGTGGATCTTGCTGGACCTTCAGGTCTTCTTTTTTTTTCACTCCTCCATTTTGATCTCTTTGTTTCGAGTGCTCTCCATCGAATTCGAGAGTAATCAATAAAGATCAACTGTGCGACGTGCAGCACGACTGGTGCACTGGAAGCGGCCTACACGCAGGCCACAGGAAAGGGCATCTCCCTCTCGGAGCAGCAACTGGTTGACTGTGGTTATGCTTTCAATAACTTCGGCTGCAATGGAGGGTTGCCTTCCCAGGCTTTCGAGTACATCAAATACAACGGAGGCTTGGATACCGAAGAATCTTATCCCTACCAAGGCGTTAATGGCCTCTGTAAATTCAACCCTGAAAACGTAGGCGTAAAAGTTCTCGACTCTATCAATATCACCCTGGTAATTAGTTACTTATCTGGACACTTGCTCACTTTTGATTAACAACTAAGTTTGCGTGTGTATAACTGTTGATATTAATGATGAAAAGGGTGCCGAGGATGAGCTGAAGTATGCGGTGGGAGTGGTTCGACCGGTCAGTGTTGCTTTCCAGGTGGTGCGTGGTTTCAGGTTATACAAGGGAGGAGTCTACTCCAGCGAAACCTGTGGCAACACTCCCATGGTTAGCTAAAATTACTAAAAATTACATCTTAACTAATTCACATATTAAAATACCGGACAGGGGTGAGTGATTCAGGCGTCCCCTGTTCCACAGTTGCTCCTGTGCCAATTTTGAGGCATTGTTTAATTGCTAAATATTTTTAAGTTGCTATGATTTAGTTAGGGATATGAATTTAACAATCAATAATAATCTTCCAATTAGTCGATGTGAAGCTCTAACAAAAATATATATTAAATGAAGAAGAAAAAGATCAAAGAAGATTTAGTTAGCAATGATAAAATAGTATACAATTTATTTCGATATAAATGATGATAGGAGGATCCATATAGTCAACTCCACTCAATGAAATAAAGTTTGGTTGTTGTTATTGTATGATCTATTTATAATGATGCAAATTGTGTTTTCCTCTTAGGATGTGAACCATGCTGTTCTAGCTGTTGGTTACGGTGTGGAGGACGGCATCCCGTATTGGCTCATCAAGAACTCATGGGGAGAAGATTGGGGTGTGGATGGCTACTTCAAAATGGAATTGGGGAAGAACATGTGTGGTAAGTCTCCCTACTTCTTAACCCTTGTTCAAATCATATGGATATATATAAACATGAGTTTTAGATGTGGGAAGATTTATCAGATCATTCATCTGAATGCAGGTGTTGCAACATGTGCTTCTTATCCTATCCTAGACGTGTAGAGTCATCTCCGGTGATACCTTTCCGATTGAATCCATATTTATACAACATTAGTGGTTTTATATGCCGCTGGTAAGATATTGTTCTAAACGTTCTATGCTTTCTTAAGGGGTTTATAAATTAAGTTCAGTATCACATATACAAATACAACTCCGCCTGTAAAGATTCTCAATCGGCGAGGATTAAAATAATTTAGCATTGCTATTGTATGTGCAACAGCTCTACCTATGTTTGACGTTTTTTGTGAATATTACTGTAAAATCCCAATAAACTTGTATGGAAGTATGAAAATAGATATAAAAGCAAACCTGAATTACAGTAGGAGTTCATCAACCATAAACCCTAAAATAAATGCTAAAAGAAACTGTGAATATACTGCATCAAGCATGCAATGTGATCCCCACTCTTGACAGTTTGACATCGACTAAAATAATTCGTACTGGAAGCATGAGATCCACAATCATTAAACTATGATTAATGAAATTAAAAAAGTCTGCATTTATTAAACTACAATTGATGAACATGTGTACATATCTATGGGTGTTACTTGCTTTCCTTTATTGCCTATTGTGTTGAAAAAGACTGATTCAAAGGTAGTTCACTGACTAACATGGGCACATGTGAAGGAAGTAATGCTATCAAGGTAGCTCAATGGCTAACATGGGCACATGTTAATTCATTTTTAATTAAGTCCTCTATAGTTTTATTAATAAATTAACCATTTATTACAATTAAACCCCTCCAATTTAATCACTCTAATTAAGTTTCATTCTTTCAATTACAATTATGAAACGACGTGTCTAACATTTGTACCTTATGCATGTAATGCTATAGATTTGTTCATAATGACAAAACTCTTAGGTCCCATATGAAGATCTCCATCATTGATTTATGCTTACAAGTCATGAGTAATCTCTAGCAAGACAAGATAACTTGCCAATACTATTGAAGATCATGACAATTCATACGTTGTGGTTGGGATAGACCATATTATTTTGATATTTTGAAAATATGTTTTAAGTTGGGATAATTTGGATTTAATATGGTTTAGCTAGTGGTTTAGGTAGTTGTGATGATTCGACTAGAGATTCTACATTGGACTTGATGGAATTAAATTGTTGAATTCTGAGTCATGGATTCTTAGACTTGAGAGCTTGGTTTGGATCGAGTTGTAGCACTCAAAAACTTGGGGAGGATCGAGTTATAGGCTTGGATTTAGGTATTGTTGTAATTGGGTTATTGCACTAGAGCTTGAGAAGGGGCTCAAAGGACTTGAGCAGATGAAGTTTGAAGATGTGAGATCCATGAGTGATTGCAAGATTTTATAGTCTTTAAGCTTTGTGGTGGGGGAGAGGTGTATGGAACATTGTAATGATATTATGATTGCCTAAGGAGTGGTTTATATACCTAGGGTCATTGATCATTGTGAATCCTTTAGTTACTTGGATAGTCTTCCAGGTGGTATTTTGACAACTGATTGGATCTTTGTGTGGGCTTACAATACTTGGTCGAGTGTAGAGGGACTACCCAAGTGTTACAGAAAGGTTGGTCTTGTCAATTAGAGCATGCCAATTGGCTCGGAAGATGACTGATTGTAATTTCTAGGTGAACAAAAAATATTATATTTATAGTTCAATTGATTAGTCAGTCCACTAGATGATCGATTAGCTAGCGAACTATTGGCATACAATGGCTATATCTGATACTTAATAGTTAACTAGAGGTGTCTAGTAGGTATTCATAGGATCCTTGGTTCATAAGCTTTTGGAGAGCCGTTGGACACTAAGAACTAATAAAAACACCGCTAATTTTCTTGTGCTCATCGTCAACAAGTGACCAACAAATATTTAGCTCTTAAACAAGGATCGAAAGGCTTTCTTCAAGCTTATTAGTGCAGCAAGAGAAACATTGTTGCGGAGAAGTATTTAGGCCTTCAATTTGATGAACAGAGAGTCATGATTAGCACACTAAAGAAACATCGGCTAAACTTAAACTGAAATTGGCAAGTGCAGGAAGAGAAGATGAAAACTAAGTGTCTATGGGAACCAAGGGAAAGCCGAGGAGCGAAAGATATCATTGTCGCGGAGAAGGAAATAAAGCTCATTAGTGCTACAAGAGATTAGTGACAAGCAAAGAGGACACAACTACATGTAGGAAAGAAGTATGTGGTGGGTTGGTCTCTTTGATGCTTCACTACCATAGAGGTGAGTGATTAAACTAAGAATTACAAGAGGAGAGCCATTGATCTAGCATGCGACATCTATTTGTTGATCGGGGAAGTTTGCGGCACGAGAAAGAAACAGACAACGAGGGGTTTCTCATAAAGCAACAAGAGAATTGTGGGACACTGTTCTAAAGCCAAGCTAGGAGCATAGCGACCACATCCATTGTGATAAATCACGAGGGAAAAGGGCTCAACCCATATGCTACATAACAGCATAACATAGAACAAGAGAAAGAGGCTTCCATGGGTGTACCACATTGGTCATCAAGTGGTAGATTTGTATCAATGGAGTAAGAATTAATTTTCGACTATCGCATGCCTATGGAGAAAAAAATTATAATGTCACCTGGTGGTTGGATATAAGTTGACATTATAATTTAGCTCTTTTAATAAGTTGACTTTATAATTCAGCTCTTTTAATAATGCTATGGGACTGAAATTAAGAGGCGTTTGAGATGAGTGTTATTATTATTATTATTATTTTTTTTTTTTGCATCAATTGAGAAAGAGGATGATCTGGGACATGAAAAACATCATGCTAGATAGAACTAGAAGAATATTAATGATAATATCCTAGTGACAATTAAATTTTAAAGAGAATCAATGTAGGCTTGCACATTAATTAATTAAATTTACTTGTTTATTTATGAGATTTTTTTTTTTGCTATGCAACTGACATATTGTAACGAAATGTTTTAATAGTATCACCGCTTTAGTGATATATCAAATATGATATATGTTACATGATCCTAAAGCATGAGAGAAAACTATCGAATATCTATTGTCATTGAGATTTTGAGACAAAACATTAATTGTATGGTATGAAAAATACATGCTATATATCTACAATATAACGACAATAAATGATCTCACACCTATAAATATAGTATTGTCTAGACAATTGATGTAAAAAAGATGATAACGGTTACCCGAGCATCCCTTGATATTGGTTTTACAATAGTATTAAAGGAGGTAAATCATGAGATCAATTTATAGCTAACCACCACATGATCACTCAAGTGACTGAATTTTTTTTTTTTCTGTGAGCATGTGTCCCTCAAAAATTAATCCTTACTTTATGGTAATAAATCTGTCACCTGATGATCTTCGTGACACCCGTACAATCATCAAGCACATAGGTGAGAGTGTTGGAGAATAATTCATCAAATATGACTTGTGAGAACTCATTTAGTACAATTACAAGTGCACTTGAAATTACTACTCCATACTTAGCATTGATCTTCATGCCTTTCATGTTAGAAAATTTTATAAATTATGCACCATATTAATAGAATATACCTCCAACTACTGATGTCTTTGATTTTCTCTGGAAATAAAAAAAATATGATTTTGGATTTTTATGCCTTGACAAATCAAAATCGATGATATATTTTCTTAATGAAATGCTAGGCATAAGGACCCAAAACACCATACCCCTTTATATGCATAGTTTCATCAATTGAGTAACTAATAAGAGTGATTACAAGGGATTAATTAACCTTCAAATGTGATTAGTTGATCACATTTTGAATCAATTTTAAATTTAATTCTAAGATTTGATTTGTATAACTATCCAATAATTGACCATATTATGAAAATGTTTTGGGAATTGATTTTTATTTTTTTTTTCAAATCTTTCATTCTCCCACTCGGTAAATAAATTCAAGTTGAATGACATCTTAAAATCATCAAAACTTTATTTAAAAAATAATCACATGAATCATAGTAATAGATCCTCTTAAAGTCCGTATTATCTTCCATGTATTACAAGATATCTTATTTGTTAACACTACTTTAGCCCAACTTAATGAATAAATACCAAGTTTTACTTAAGAATTTTTTTTTCAAATAACTAAATGTATACTTTGAAAATGAAAAACAAAATCAAAATGGATTGAAAACTTCAATGATATAATAATTGTACATGCACATAAATTTTATTATGGACCTAAGTCTCATTTGAACCATAGGATTCTTAAAGCCTTTTGGATGCATTCCTTTAGTTAAAAGATCAACTATCATTAATATATTCAATGAACAATTTTTTTAAACTCATTCTCTCATGGTTAGATACTTAATGTTGATATTCTATTTCCACTATCCTCCTTATTGTTTTTAGTCATAAATACAGTAGTTGAATTATCACAAAACATTATCAATGGTCTAGAAATAAAATTATCACAAAACATTATCAATGGTCTAGAAATAAAATCTACAATTTTAAACTCAAACATGAAACCCTTCAACTATACATCATATGAAGCTTCCATTGTAGAAATAACAATTATTATTTCTTTTCCACTCCTCCAAGATATAGACCCATCTATGAACATAAACATGTAGCTAGATGTTAATTTATGTGAATCAATGCATTTAGCAAAATTTGAATTCGAATATCCAATGGTCTCCAAATCACTAGTTCGTTTATAGATAAGCATGTAATCTTTTGTTCTTTGGAAGTCTCATCATTTTCTTTTCTACCCTCAAGTAGTCGATATTTAGATTACTTTAATATCTTCCTAACATTCCTACAACACATCCATAAAACTTTCAACAACCGAAGCATATGGAATGTTTTTCATTTGTTCCCTTTTGAGTTCATTATTTAGGCATTGATTCAAATTGAATTTGTCACCCTTCATAATAGGTGTTATACTTGATGAATAATTCAATCGAAATTTTCTAAAATCTTATTGATATAGATATCTTGTGACAAATTCAAAATGTATTTGGATATGTCATTATAGATCATTATGCCTATGACATAAGATGTCTCACCCATATCATATGCATCAAAATATTTATAGAGAAATTGTGTCACCTCATACAACAATCTTTTATCATTGGTTGAAAGTAAAACATCGTTCATATATAACATAAGAAAAATATGATTTGTTCATGTACGTTGATCCATGACATTTTCTACAAACCCTAAAGAAGAAAGAACATCATAGAATCTTAAATATCATTGGTAAGAAGCTTATTTTAGCCTGTATATAAATTTATTTTGTTTATGAACCAAATGTTCACCGTTTCTAAAGGAAAATCCTTCTAGTTTTATAAAATTATCTCACCAATTAAAAATACTATTTTTACATCTATTTGATATAATTTCAAATTAAAATGAGTGACTAATGTCAAAATCACACAGAGAATCTTGTATTGATATAGGAGCAAAAATATTCGTATAATCAATTCTCTCTGCTGAGTGAATTCTTTCACAACTAATTGAGATTTATATCTCTCAATATTGCCAATAAGTATTTCTTTGTCTTATAGATTCATTTACATCGAATGATTTTTATACCATTAGACAACTCAACAAGATTGAGTCCATTAAATTTTATAGAATTTATCTCCTCTTGCATGATGTATATCATAATTCAAACTCCCTATAACTTATGGCTCGTGAACAAATTTCAAAATCATTTTCAACTCTAATATTATAATGAGATTCTTTTAGATACACAATGTACCCATTAGATAACACTGATCTCTTTATCCTAGTAAATTTTCTCAATATTAAATCAACATTTTCCTATAAAATAGGATTATGTTGTTCAACTAAATTTTCAACAACCTCTGATATTAATATAACATCTAGATCTACTGGATCATGATAAATTTATAAAAATTTAATAATTAATGGTTCAACATGTGTTTGAATTGTAAGCATGTTATATACCACAATCAATCAATCACTTAATATATAAAATGAAATATTTAAATGATCACTTTTAGGAATAACGTTCCAAGATCTATCACTCCCATTAATCAAGTCATTCTCAACAAACTTTGTGATATGAGATGGATAACAGAATTTGATAGGATCATGTGTGGGCATTAGAGAGGGATGAAAAGTGTGTGTTCATCTTTTGTAAATTGATATTTTCTTATCTATAATGTTAGTATGCAACAAAATAATAATGCATAAAAATAAGAACACAAAACCACATCAAATTTGTGTGGTTTGGCAACCCCAGGGTTTCTGCTTCACAAGTTATACCTCGATCACGAGCCACTAAATCTTCTCCTTTTTGGACATCTTCTAGAGGTGAAGAAACCTCTTACAGATTTTACTTGCAAACAAATCAATAAGTAAAATAATAGCAATAATGTAATTAAACAAAACACAATATTAATAAAGTGAAGATCCCCTCTAGAAGCAGCCTTGAATGCGTAATACTCATCTTTAAACTTTCTAAATCACTTGAAAAACACGAATTTTGAGAGCACAGAATGAGAGTATGAGTTGATATTGTTCAACCTTGAGCTCCTCCTTTTCTTAGAGATCCATTGGGTTATTTGTTGGTGCAATTGATCTCTGATCAAGGATCACTAAGTTTGAGTTGAGCTTAAGTTGAGTTTTGATATTTAAATATTATATGACAATGCTTAAATGATATGTGACCAAGCGATACTTCTCAAGGGGGGAGACTATTTATCAAGGGTGACCAAACTTAGGTTAATTATAAGTGGAGAATGTTGGAGAGGGAGATTATTGATGCAATCATCATTAGGTTAGGTTGACCATGATAGATGTAGAATTTAATGGAAAGTGATTAAGAGAGAATTCAAATAGGTCAAAGTTGATCGAGTATTTGATAAGTAGAAAAGTTTAAGTAGATCATGGGTACTTGGCTATCAAAAGTCCAATAGAGAGTTAACAAAAGGTAAAGTTCAAATGGATTATAGAGGATTAGATACTTGACATATGGATGTTAGGTGAGTAGGAAAGTCCTAACAGGGCAGGGAGCACCAGATATTAGATGAGTGTGAAAGTCCAAAAAATTAAGGAAGACCAAATGTTTGGTATTAAAGAAGTCTCAATAGATAAAAGTTAACTGGATGTAAGACGCAAAAAGAAAAGTCCAAATAGATAAAAAAAGGAGCAAATGTTTATTGTTAATGAAGTCCTAGCATGTTAAGGGTGACCGAATGCTAGGTGAATAAAGTCTTGATAAAGTAAGAGTGACTGGATGCTAGGCAAGTGAAGTCTCGGTAAGTCAAAAATGACTGGATGTTGGGCAAGAAAAGTCCTGGTAAGTTGAGGTTAATCAGATATCAGATGAAATGAGAGTTAGCTTAAGTTAAGATCTGAATTCATGAGTTTGTGAGGGTTTAAGTGAGTTTCAGATGTGATCAATCAGTTGATAGGTTTCACTAGTCGATTGATGTTACTATTAAGTGAACTGAGAATTTGAAACCCGACTAATTGTGATTAGTCAACTGATGATACTGTAACAATGCACAAAATATTTAGAACTTAATTGTGGCACTCAACTAAATAGGCATCAATCAACTGATAGTGAATGATAGTCGATTGATACTGAGGTGGAAAGAGCCGTTAAATTGATTGGTCAAAGAAACATTTAAATCTACAGTGAAGTAGTGGACCGATTGATGAAAATCAATTTGACAGTGGTCCAATAAAAGAAGATTTTGTGGAGATTTAAATACGTTGATTCTTGAAGAATTTGAAGTGTAAGTATTATTATATTTCAAATCTTCAAAAAATATTCCAAAATAATCAAACTACGAGCAAGCAAAAATCACATTGTGTAAATTCATGTTTACTTTGTATTTAGTTTTACTTTTATTATATTGTTGTATTTGGTTGCATGTTATTGCAAAGAATATGTTGTAAGACATTTCTTCACCTTCAGAAGTATTTGACAAGGAGAAAGTTAGTGAAACTATCAGTAGAAGTTAGGCTATAGAGTAGGATCGGAGATTTTGAACCAAGCAAAAATTGATTTGTTGTGCTTATTTTGTATTATATTTCTATTTTTGTTTTTGTTACACATTAATGCTTTGTAAATGATCACGCAAATGACAATCAAGGACAAATGCTATTCACCTCCTTTAGCGACGTCAAAGTCCCAACATTGCTAATGTGACACCCTTCCGATCGCCCAGAGTCTTGCTAACCAAGCATTTGATCTCGTCCATGAATAATTTGGATTTCATTTGATTTAACTGAGGTGGCACCCATCCAGTCGCTAGGAAGCCTTATCAATATGGATCTATACTTTTGGTCGCATGTAACCCCTTTAGTAATCTAGACCACCTGATTTGCTCAAATCTCAAATCTCATTAGTGTGCATCTTGCCCGATGACTTATTCTTTCTTCAGATCACCTAGACATGATCTGGTTGCTCGAATCATCTGAGTCTACTTTGTCAACTCATGTTTCCTACAACATAGAGTTAAATAAAATATACATACAAATAAATGTCTTATATCTTATCTACTTGATCTAATAGGTTTTTCTGGTACTTAGTCTACCTGACTTACTAGAACTTCTCTCTTGCTTAGAGTTCACTCCTCCTAAACTTCTCACTTTCTTAGAGTTTACTCTTTTAAGACTTTCCTCCTGTCTAGAGTTCACTCCTATACTATTTTTCACTTGCTTGAAATTTATTACTCCGTGACTTTCCTCTACATATAATTCACTTCTCTATGATTTTTTTCTCACTAAGCATATGATCCCCTTGACCTGTTTTGACTTTTCTTTTGTCAAATATCTAGTCACCCTTGACATGTCTGAACTTTCTCTTACCTAACATCAAGTTCTCACAACTTGCTAGGACTTTCCACTTGTTAGATATTTAGTCATCCTTGACATGTTTGGACTTCTTATCTACTGTCAAATATCTAATCAACCTTGACCTGCTTAGACTTTACATTGACTATCAAGCATCTAATTATTCTTGACTTGCTTAGACTTTTATAAATTAACTTTCAAGCATCTCATCAATCTTAACTTGTTTAGGCCAACCTTTGGTCAACCTTGACTAATTTACCCAACCAATTAAATATATTATCTAACTCTAGGGATTGATTGAGCCAATAATCTCCCCAATAACATATTGATCAAATGTCAAAACTCTAAAGGTCGTTTGCACCAATGATCTTACCTTTTTTGATATTTGACAATATATTTAAGTTAGGATAACTATTAATCTAATTCCCAAATCTTATGCCGAAATCATAAATTAAGGTTTCTAACTTAAGCTCTTAAAATCTTCCCATTTGTCATACATCAAAAAGAACATAAAAGATGCCATCAAGGGCACGGTGCAGCGGCAAAGGCAGTGAGGCATCTCATAGGAGAACACAGTTTGATTCTCTGCTGAGGCACG
>JBAMHZ010432466.1:0-10711 GCA_037177395.1 Alpinia galanga | reverse complement strand
AATGGAGGGCGGTGGCATCCACTTGGCAGCGGCATTGACTGGAGCAGGCGATTGGTGCGCTGATGAGGTCAACGGCGTGCTCCTTGTGGATGTGGGTGGCTTCCTGGTGGTTATATCGACGATATCGACGCCGGAGTGGGCAGCAATGGCATGCATCAGGCCGCCAATATCGCATCCCACATCAATGATTCGTTGGCCAGGCCAAGCGGCGATGAAGGGAGATGAGAAGGGCGGCACGGTGAGGAAGAGGAAAAGGTTCGCCGGTTGTCGGAGAGGTGGCCACAGCGGTCGAAGAAGCACAGGGAGAAGCGGTGGTAGTGTCGTCGCTCGCTGAGGTGAGCTGGGCAAGGAGCACGGTGGAGGCTGGCTGGTGGAGACAGTCGCGAGCACGAGCGGGAGGGGCAGGGGAAGAGGTGCAGCGACGATGGCATCGGGTAGCTAGGGTACTGGTAGAGGAGTGTAGGGGATTTGGGGATTAGGGAGAACGACGTCGTGGCTGTGGGGAAGAGGTCGGCGCGGTGAGAAAGAAAAGAAGTGTTCAGGGATTTTGAGAAATAGGAAAAAAAGAAAAGAAACGGTGGCATTTAAATTGAAAAATTCAATTTATCCTAGGTTTAATTAAATTAACTTAGAATTAGTTGAATTAATCAATTATTACTTAATCAGATATAGAAATGTTAAGAGATTTATTAAATTAGTTAATTAACTAATTCCTCCCCATAATTTCTAAATTTGATTTTCTTTAATCATAATACTCCATTTAATTTGCGTATATAATATTCTCCCCCACCAATAAAAATTTGGTCCCCAAATTTCGTATTCAACATTTCCCTCCACTTACTTTCTCGTACAATAAGTAATGTCTGACTAAAGTGGAGCTCTATACACATGACCTATTAGAGACTTTGTTAAAATCGTAAAGTAAATCGTGGATCTCTATTAGATATGATATTTAAAGGTACACCATGGAAGCTGGTAACCTCCTCACACTATAATTCTATTAAGCAGTCCGACACATCCATCTTATGGTCCGGTAAAAAAAATGAGCAGACTTGATTAATCGATCAACGATTATCCAAATCGTATCACATGCCTTCCGAGTTCTAGTAATCTTATAACAAAATCCATCGTAATAAGTTCACTTCCATTCCAGTATTTGAATCCCCTAGAATAGCTCTGTTATGCTTTAGCGTTCTGTCTTTACTTGTTGTCACACCAACATCCACTATAAAGTCGACCATTGTCCTACATGTCGTTCCATTAATGGAAATGTTTAAGTTTCGATACCTTCGGATACCATCTAGATGAATCACAAATCTAGATCGATATGTTTCTTGAAGTAGGTCTTCTTTAACGGAATGTCTCTTAAGAACACATAGACTCTTCTGAAAATAGAAAATCTCTTTCTCAACACCCAAGAATCATATCTCCTGTACTGAGTCCACTCTACTACTTAAGAACTGAAAATGCTATCACATATTTGCGCTTCTTTAATCCACTGAGCTAAAAGTGACAAGGAATCCATCGAGTTCGATATCAGTCATTGTCTTTGTCCAAGTTTCAATCGCTCTATCTCTGAGAATTACTCAATTAGCTCTATAACGGCTATCCAGAGACTAGTCAGACGTAACAAAGTCTCCGTCTCTAATCTACATAACCCTTTTGGAAATCTTGAATTTCAAATATTCATCGTCTGATCTACATAACTCTTTTGTCAATCTTGAGCTTCTGGTATCCATCGTCTGATCTGCATAACTCTTCTGTCAATCCTGAGCTTCTAGCATCCGTCATCTTCTAGAGGTGTGGGTCATAGTATAGTTGTTATCTTCATATCTTCAGAGCAAAATAATGACTGCTAACTCCAAGTCATGTAAAGAAAATTCTTCTCAGGGTCTTCAGCTGGCAGAAAGTATAGAATACCGCCTGATCAAACTGCATCAGAACCATTCCTAAACCCTAACATGATGCATCTACATAGAGTACAGATCCATCCTGCAAGCATCTGTCCAAATAAACTTCATTCCCTTCTTGGTTGATCACATCAACTATATAGGAATGCTAGAAAACCCCTCTATAAAACTATAATAACATCCAATCGATCCTATTAACTGTAATTTCTTGTCTCATTCAATATGATTACACTAAAAGAACAATGACCGAGTAGGAATTAGTCTAATGAAACTTTGATAGCTTTGCTAGAAATGACTATGGTAAAGTGTAATTAAATTCTAATGACACCGATATTCACTCACTATGTCAATGACTACTTTGTCATCCTCACAAAAATTTTTTTTGCTTGCTACCTCTTAAGGCTACGATTCACATGGACTACATCTCCATTAATGGCAACTACCTTGCTAGTATTCATTGTTGTCTATAGTCCTCCCTTTGCCACCTCGATTCCTTCCTTCACCACCTATTTTTTATTTATTTATTTATTTATTTATTATTATTATTATTATTACTACTATTATTATTATTATTATTATTATTATTACCAAATAACCTTAGTTGTTCTAATTAGAATAAGAACTAAAAGTAAACTAGATGCTTATGTGAAAGCATTATCTTAGTACCTTATGTAATATCTGAAAACTATAGGAGAAAAAGAAATTATTTTGCTTACTAGGAATCCTTCTTTTCAAATTGTCTTTACAATTTTAGAATTGTCAAAACACTTATAATAATAAAAAGATTTCATTTTAGCAATTGGCATGCTTAAGGGTGAAATAAGTAGTACTAGCTACTATACATACACACCTGCTATCAAGCCAGTGTCCTCAACCAGCCAAGTAAGCGAAGAAGGGCAGCATCCAGCACTGGAGATCTTTTCTCAAGACCTGGAATGATACATCCAAATTAGCTGATATAGATGTCACATCTAGGACAGACAAAAGAAATACAATCATTCTTACAGGAACCTCCTTAGTTTTATGAGGAGCTCATCACTTTGCATGTAACTCAATGGAAGAATAAGATTTATACAGTTGAACCTAAATAATTAGGGCAAACACGGCTTGATGATGATGGACGACAAGGATATCCATACAATTCATTAAGAAATATAATGAGAGAATGTGTGTGTGATCATTTTGTTGTTCTCATTTCTGATCATTGCAAGATGGTGAAACGTGAAATTCCTGCTTACCTATATCAGCAGCAACTCTGTGAGCACACATGATTCCAGAAAAGGCAACAGCGATAACTCCTTGTCCAGGAAAACAGCTATCGCCGACACAATATAGACCGTCAATTGCCTGCAAATCCAACACTCCTACATTAGCAAATTGATATTCTATCAACGAAATAAAAATCTGAAAATGTCAGAAGGCGACTTCTCACATACAGTAGTGTTGAAGGGCATCCCAAGTAATCCTTTTGGAATTTGACGTGGCATCGGCCCATATGTACCACTGTCTCGAGCAAGAAATCTTCTGTGGGTCTTTGGAGTACCCACCTGCCATGAGGATAGAAAGAGATTCTTATTGAGAAGTTGAAAAAAATAAATCTATGGCACAACAAGCATAGATATGAATACTTGGTACTAGTAGATAAAATGTCCACCTGTGTCAGCTTTTAGAATGGGAACTGATGTGGGAAATTGGACTGGGCCATCAGTCGAAGGACATGTGTACAAAGCACGTGAACAAGAGTCTATCTAAGAAATCATCCTAGAGCTAACCCCAATCGAGGGAACAGAAAACAGCTAGACATGTCAGCTGACACCTAGTATAAGGTTATTGGATGTGGCCCTTACTCCTATGGCCTATAGAAGGCTAAGGACTCCGACCATTTGATGGGCATCGTTGACAAGGTGCGAGACAATTAGGTTTTTCTCCAACTTGGACTTTCTCTAACCTCAGTTCACGCCACCACATATATGTAACTCATTTAGCCCCACTTAAACGCCTTCATCGAGTCATTTACACCGACCTTCACCCATCTGAACTTTTCACCTCATCCGAACCTTCATCATTCTCAAACAACTCAGCTGAACTCCTGAGAACATTGGACAGATTAAATAAACACCTCTCTTTCATTCACTTACCTCACCAAAATCCTTCCAGTTAGGTCGAATCTGCTTGACTTCAACCTTAACTTGTCCAAACTCAACCCACTTGAGCTCCCTTGGCCACATTCCCAAATTGAGGTCCGAGCCAATCCATGAAAATTGGCTCGGCAACTTTATTCTATTGGGAAAACACCATAACAGGACCATAACATATACTATTGGCACTTGAAATTTGGTGTATTTGCTGTTTGAAAGGAAGGAATGGGCTTCCAGAGGAACGATAAATGTTTTTCCCTGTCTACATGCTTTCAGTTGGATGAATCAATAGCAGCTTCAATGTATGGTACACACATCCATCTGAATTAGCAACAAAATGATAGGACATCTATGGGATGGTGTTCATATGCTTAAGTACATACCAAATCCACGAAACAAAATGCAGTCCATGAACAGATGCCTTATACCTCTTTAAGCACTATAGAGCTTTTGAGACCTGGGAAAAGTTTTTTTTCAAGCCTTGATATAATTTCATCAGCCACAAATTCTTTTTTCTTTTTGTAGTCCTTTGGATTAAGGCCCTGGAAAATAGTACACGTTTTTATTCAAAAAATTACAATGAACCACAAACCCACTAAACAAGAGTTAGTTTTACAAACGAATGACTGAATCACGTACCTTCCAGTCATCCATGGACGATGTGGTAAAAATGTGGAGAATGTGATGTCCCTCTGGGGCCAAAGATGAATCAAGAACAGTAGGAATGCTCAAAAATATGCTTCCATAAGGCCTCTCTAAATTTGTCCAATCATCCTGCATTCTTGATAACCGCCAAAATATGAGCAACAGCAGCATCTTAAATGGTAGTACTTGGTCGAAAAATTTGAAACAGCAAAGCACTAATCACCTCAAGAATGAAATGATGGCAATCTGTTTCAGGAGGCAAAACTGTTGCTTTGACTCCCATGTGCATGGAAAGAAAAGAAGGTGCCTTGACATAAACTCTTTGAAAGTTTTTCTCCTCTTCCGGTATTTCATCGGTTTTCACAAGTTTACCTATAAATCAAGGGAACATATCAAGAGAGAGGAGTGTTAAATTAAAGTTTGAGCTTGGAGTATACAAAGGTTGACGATGTCAGATTGTAGGCACTAGGTAGAATTCACAACAAATCTTGTCAATACACGGAAAAAGAACATATATCATTTAATGAATGCAAATAACCATAAGAAAGGAATCTAGAAAATTGACAAAAAAAAATGTAACAGAAGAAAGAATCACCATATTGTGAATTTTATTTTGTGGAAGAAACAGAAAACTAATGATGAAGCAGATACTTGTTTTATATTATACTAGATGTGTTTAGATAGGTGACTGCAGAAGAAATGGCCCATTGTCATTATTATCATAATTTAGATAGAGCAAAGGATAATGAGTGCTACAATTCCATTGATTATTTGTCACATTTCTTCATGCCTCATTATAACCAATGGAAGTTCAAATCAGCATTACCATTGCCTTTCTGAAAAATAAAATAAAAAATAAATATTTTTACACTTATGTGATTCAGTTATCTTGAAAAATAGGCAAGACATGGATAAGTAAATCAGCTATTTAATATGTTCCTGACAGTATTAAAGTAAGCAAAGGAATACTGTTCTAGATTTACATCTAGTGATAACTAAAGAAAGTTAGATGGATCATCACCCATTAAGATTCCACTGTCTGATTTTTCATATTACATTTATCACAGTAATGGTTCATTTCTGTGCTACGATTGCTGTTCGAATATTCTAAGTTTTGATGGCTTACTCTTTAATTATTAGATTATGACAGAGATCCATGTAAACTCGGAATCAAGGATAAAACCAGGTGCAAATGCAAATTGCAGGTAAGCATTGAGGTTGGAAGTGGAAAGTAAAAGTTCAACACAACCATTTTAGAATAGGGGGAACTTACCGAAGGTATCCCATCTTGTTGCATTTGAGATAACTGTAGTAGCAAAAAATTCCCTTCCATCTGAGAGCCTCACTCCCACCTGATACAAACCGACAACATGAATCTGTGAAGTTGAGATAGCCTATCTCATACAGAAGGTCATTGACTATGGGGCCTCATTAGTCATTACTCACAGCCTTTCCGTCTTTCAGTATTATATTGGTCACATTTGCCTTGTAAAGTATGTTGCTTCCCTTAGTAACTAGCCCATCTGCCAAAGCCCTAGCAATACCACCAACACCGCCAACTGGATAATTAATCCCTCCAAAGTGTCTGTCGCACAAGACCTTGCATGGCAAATGAAAGACAACACAGTGGTCAATAAAGAAACCTATGACGACGACATGCATTTATCTTCAAATGAAACATACCATGCTTGCATTGATCATTGGTGTCTGCAATGCATTTACTGTACTCACAATGAAACACTACAAACATGCCACAAAGGATTTTGGTCTTCAAATGAAGTTCACAAAGTTTTATGAGATGTGATTTATATTAAAACTGAAAAGAAAGGTTAACTTCGCACCTCAGCATCAATGAATGATAATAACTGAGAATCCTTTATATATTTCCGAGCAATATCCCCCGCATTTTGTGGCAAGTAATAAGCTGGGAGAAAAAAATTATACCACTCTAAACATATTTCGGTGTCCATCAAATAGAATACATTGAAATGTTTATGTAAACAGTATGCTTTGTTCTACTTATTCACAAGCATAGGGGAATAATGATTTTTTTCAAAAATCAAACCATTACCGAGGGTCAAGCATTCGATTGGCTTCTTGAAGAACTGTCCAAAGAGATATATAGGCTCTTCCAGTGATTTCAGTTCCAATGAATTCAGTGCATTGAAGATCTATCCATGAATAAGATTAAACACGATTATAGTGGCCAATGAAAGAATCAAGCTTTTGATGGATGACCCAATAAAGAACTAGAAACTACCTTCCAACACTCATCATAAAACTGATTTATTCCCTCCTTTTCATGCGGGAATTTACTGATTAGTTCCTCAATGAAATCATTATACTCACGATGCACACGAACAGACAGTTCACCAGGAAGGTGGAAGTGAACAGTGGTAGGATCAGGTATGGCCCGCATCTTATGACCAACTGCTGCTAATGCTTGTGTGATTAGGTTCAGGTTGCCCTACAAGTGAACGTAACCAAAATCTGAAAGTTTGAAAAGATGATCATAATTGAAAGAATTCAGCTTTGATAGAACAAATTTCCATTGAAACCAAACTTATTAGTTCAAAATTTGCAGACTTTTTTCCCTCTTAGGAGAGCACAGATACCTCACCTTATCGCTAAAACCAAACATCACGGAAGAACCGACGTCGAAAGTAAACCCATCCCTCTCGTAGTATCCAGAGCTGCCCCCAGGGATGACATACTTCTCCAGAACCAGAACCCTAGCTCCCTTGACCGCCAGCTGCGTCGCCGCCACGAGCCCGCCGATCCCGGACCCAATCACAATCGCGTCGCACTCCTCCCCCGCCGCTCCCTTCTCACTCGCACCTCTCCAGGTCGCCCTCTCGGGGCTCAGGACGGCGACGGGGGACATCCGGCTTGAACTCCGCCTACATGCCAAAGGGGGCAAAGCTAGAATTCGCCTACGGAGGGGGAACCCATCGGCGTCGAGGGCCGGACAGGGGGCTGCAACAAGCGGCGGCGGGGTCAAGCGGAGCATGGCGGAGCGAATCACGACGCGGGGCTCTCGGGAGAGAATCTGAGGAGGGATCGATCGAATTTATCTGGGGGTACTACGTGGTGGAATCTCGGGAAGCCATGGCGAGGGATTTCGCAGTGGGAACGAGACAAGGCGAAGTGGGGCGGAAAGCAGAGGGCAGCAGAGCACGATAAGGTTTAAATATTTGGCGGAAGGGGAAATTTTTTTTATTTAATTTAAATACCACGTGGCAGTCGAAAATACTCACCGTAAAGCATTAATAATGAACAGCCCAATAATTTAACCTTTTAAAATTTATCCTTCTATTTTTTAAAAAAAAATAATATTATAAATATATTATAATTGAAAATCGAATTTAAAATATTTGAAAAACTACGTACGTTCTACGTGCTTTAAAACTTAACTACGTGCTAAATAATTATTTGTAATTTTATTATAAACAACATCAACCTAATAATTGTGGGCGCATAGAAATCTGCCTTGGAAGTGTTCGAGTTAATGTCTGAGAGGGATGTGTTTGCCTGCACCGCAATGATCTCCGGCTTGTCGACCAAGAGGCGTGTCGAAGGGGCATACTACCACGGAAGTGAAAGGGTGAAGCCAAACGAGGCCAGTTTTATCTGCGTCCTTAGTGTTCGATCGCGCACGAATAAGTTTGGTTAACCGAGGAAGGACGAGTGCGGACGAAATCCACAGTTTCAAGCCCGGAGCCGCGCAGTACTACAGGTGCTCTGTAGATCTTCCCGGCCAAACAGAGCTCATCGAAGAAGCTAGTGAGGGAGATGCCTATGGAGCCTGACGATTGCTAAATGCCTGTGGAACGCATGGTGTGACAGACAGTTAAACTGCAACATATAAAATCATCGATATGCACATCACTGATGACAACTGCATATACACAGCCCAGAGTGCTCTGTTCAAGTCTTCTCCCTCTCCATGACACACAACTTCTTCTTCGCGAAGAGTACGGAACCAATCAAGGGCACTTGCGTTGGCCACCGTGGGTGGTCATCTGTCCATAGCAAGGGCAGCTTTCGTAGTTCCCGTACGTCCCCGGCGGCACGCAGTTGCACCGCGCACAGCACGTCCCGCACGCCCGCTTGCATAGGTTCGGCCTCGATGACAACTTGCACCTCTCCCCGCACAACCCCCCGCAATCTATTCTTCCATATCGACTAGTCAAGCACAAATCACTTCGATCGTTAAGATAACGATGAATTCAGTTACCGATGGCTGTGTAGGCGAGGAGACCCCTCCCTGTCCTTCCGTTGAGTGTCTCTGGTTCCACCGCGAAACAGAAACACAGCAGCAGGGAAGCAAGAAGAGGGGAAAGAAGCAGAAGCAGCCACCTTGGAGCCATGAGCAGATAGATACGCGTGCAGCAGCGATCGAGGACCCGGCCGATTTATATAGAAGGCAGCAGGCGAGTCGAGTCGGTGGAGTTTCGGATTGTGAATACACGTGTGGCGAGGCATGCAGGTTCATGCATGGAAGTGAGGGATAAGGATGAAGCAGATCGGAGAAGGCATGTAGAGGCGATCATGAATTGCATAATAAACCATCGATGATTGAGCGACGATGGAGGACAGCTATGGGAGAAGTGGACTGCCCCACGCTTTCTCTTCTTTGGAGGCATCATCCATTATTGAACCAGTGACAGGCTTCTAACTTTTATCCTACCAAAGAGAACACCGACGACCTATGAATTCATGGGCCAAGGCCCAACTAATAGCAGTGAATAAGACTGGCCTGATTCGAGTAACACAGGGTCTGAGTCGGGCTGTCAGAGAAGCTCAGCCCGGCCCAAAGTATTAATACTATTAAAATACTAACATTTAAGCTTTATTTTTATAATTTAAAATAATAATCATAAAAAAAAAATCAAAAAAACTTTTTTAAAATTTAACAAAACTTTTATATCCGAAAGGTGATTTAAAGTAAAACTAAGATAATTTTGACTATTGTGCAAAAGACGATTTGTTCGTCCTCAGCGCCTCTGTCAATTAGTTTCATAATCAATACGAAGGAGGTAAATCATGAGGAGCACTTTGTGCCCAACCAAGGACTAACGTAACAGGAAAATAAGCACCCCGAAAAGATTTACAGTTCTCGAGGATAATTTTGACTAATACTGTGTCATTTTGGGCGATTTTAATCAAATTTATACTGATTTAGTATAAGTTTGATCCAAGTTATACCATTTTTAGATAATTTTGGTTAAAACTAAGGTAAAGTATGGAGGTAGATTTCAAATAGAAGCTTTTTATAAATAAATAAATAAAAAAAAGAAACATCTTTTAATTAAAAAAAAAGGGCTCTTAAATTTTGTCTAGCTGTAAAAGGAATATATTAAAAAAAACAATAAAAGGTGAGGAATATAAACCTTCGATCCGATTAATCTCTGGAATGATCAATTCTATCCTACGATTCTTCAGGGATGCTCCTTCAATAGTTGAACCGAAAGAGATCGGAGCTCTAGTGAATCTCCACCAACCATCTAAGTAAATCAAGAAAGTACTCGTAACCTTTTTAGCGGATCAATCTTGATTCTACAATCACGCTATCCATGAAAGGCTGTCCAATGCTGAAATTATACTCCATCTGCCTGGTAAACTCCTACACAAAAGACTATCTCTATGGATTTTTAAAAATTTATCATTAAACCGTACTTCAATAGAGAATTAAAATATATTTACTTGTGAAATAATTTATCACGTTTGTCGCTAAAGCTGTCGGTTTGGGTTAGGCCCGCTTAACCGGGTTGGGTTAAAATTTATCAATCCAAGTCCGCCGCGGGTCTAAAAAGATCAACCCGCATGGGTTGCGGGTTAAGACGGGCCGACCCGCGGCGGGCTTGAGTTGGCTCGCGGGTTGAAAAAATTAAAGGTCATATTTTTTAAGTAAGACATAATGATGTAACATGTCAAGTTCAAAACATAGTCATTTTGTACTTGAGAAATGACATACAATCTTTGACCAAAATGGTTAATAAAAATGAATGCACGAGA
>JBAMHZ010432465.1:0-22519 GCA_037177395.1 Alpinia galanga | reverse complement strand
ACCCATTTATGTCACTCTTTTGATGCCCGAGATGTCGGGTGCAAACGAGCGTTCGCTTCAATCTTTTCATCCGGACTTCTGCGGCGGTGAGCTACTCAGCTAGAGGAAAATGAGGCAGCGGTTTTATGGTAACATCGAAGTCATAAAGGAAGCGCATAATCACACGTCATGCCCTTGTGTATAAACACTCATCCGGATTGTCAAGCAATCAAACATTCGATCTATATGATTCAACTTTATCTCTATCAATTCATATTCATTATTTAAAAACAGTCTATACTGAAAACGCATGCGCTGTTTAAGTGCTTACAAATTGAATGCACATGTGTTTCACATGAGGAATATTATTTTATATAATTTATCCATCAATATCTGTAAATATTTTTTTATTATTTATCATGAGATTCTTTATTAAAGAGATCAAATGATATCCATAAATAAATTGTATACTAAAATACAATAAAAAAAATTAGTATTTATCCACTCTTTCAGTGATGGCATGGAAAGTAATTGCTAGCGCATGGATACGGCACCACGTGCGCGCCACTGCCGCCCTTGCGAAGATGCCAAGGCCAGCCGCCGTGGACAAGATAAGATGCCCAGGCCAACCGAGTAAGCCAGCAGCAGTGACAGCGAGCACGAGGTGGCCACAATGACTACGCTCGCTCTGAAGCCTAGTTCTGCTCCTGTGATCCTTTCCTCTCTAAGGAATCTTGACCGTTGATATGCCGACGATCAAACCGTACTTGTCCTTGGTTATGTAACTTTGGTGCAAAGGCGGATGCAATTGCATTTAAATTTAATTTTTCGGATCAAACAAAGGTGAAGGTCTAACAAAGTAGAACATCAGATTAAGTACTCAAACTGTTATGCTGAGACGAGATGCGTGCATTTTCCACGAGACCAATACAAAGATCAAAGAGAAACAGGGGGAGGTAAAAAAAAACTAAAAGCCTAAGTACGTACAATCTAGTCATGCCGGGAGCAGTGGGATAACAGATTCTGGGCAATCAGTTCTCCGACCGACAAGGGAGTAGTAGGCAAGTATCTGCGCTTCTCCCCGTCTGTCTTCCACTTCATTGGAATCAGTATCCTGGTTTGGAGGAATGAATTCTATATTCCAGAACCGACGTGCCATTGCCAAAAAACTAGTGCCATTCTGAGAGGCCCCATACCCTTGCACCCACAAGTACCTCAAATAAGGCAGTTGTTGAGCTGCAATGGCCAAAGCACGCTCGCTGAAACAACAGCTCCTTAGCTCAAGCTTCTGCAAGCGCGGACATCCTCTTGAAAACCTCAGCAATCCTACGTCAGAATCACCAACACTGCCCATCAGTATCCAGCGCACGTTGCTGCTGTACTCTCCGATATATGCAAGACCTATATCCGACAGTCCACCGGGTCTGAGGTAGAGGGCAAACCGCCGGAGGTCTGTGCAACCGCTGAGCAGAGAACGGACACCATTATCAAGGGGTAGATCTGTTATTTTCTTTTCTCTGTCAAGCAGAACAAGCCGGAAATCACAGAGGTTTTTGCTGAAAGTGCCAAGAGCTTCGAGGGCTGCATTCGTGATATCAGAGACATATACTGCCAAGTACTCTAGCTTAGGGCATCCTTGAGCTAGCATGGATAGACCAACTTGTGTGACTCGACCCTGCTCATCCTCCAGGCCTTGTTCATCATCACCTCGCTCAATTCTGAGCCTTTTCAGTTTCTTACATGTCTGGGCCACAACGTCTAATCCTCTGTCTCCAATCACGTCCCTAACCTGATATCAGTTAAGATAGTAAATTAGATTTTTTGGATAACGGACAAGTGCATGGGTGAATCACAATGAGAAATTATAGACAGACAGCCTTACCTCTAGAACCTCTAAATTTGGACAGCGTTGGATCAGCTGACAGTGATCCTCAGTGTGGAGAAATGTATACTGCAAGTCCAGCTTCTTGAGTGAAGCAGCAAATGGAAATAATAAGTGCATTTCATTTGTACCCATATACATAAGGCCAACGCAACACAGCTTTGGAGGAAATTTAATTGTTTCGTACTTGTTGGCCTCTCCAACCTGATCATTAAATGATCCTCCGCCAAATTCTTCCAGTGATGTCGCTTCTTGGAAAAAATGGATTAGATTAGAGATATCACAATCACTGATTTTCAAGGAGGCTAATGATTTGCAATTCCTGGCAAGTAGCTCAAGGTCCTGCGGTGTAACACTGAGCTCTGTCATGTAGAAGTTCAAAGCCTCCAACACAGAGTTGTTAAGAGCAAGAACTTGAATCCATCTACTGTCATTATTATTATTGTCAGCAATTGAGCTTTCTTCCAAGAATAATGTTGTCATGTTTCTGCAAGTTACAAATGAGAACAAGTAATCATGGATAGGCTGAACCAAATAAACAACAACAACAATAATCACCACCAAACTTTATCTTTCTATATAGGTATATAATTTTTTTTTACACTATTAGACTCTATCCCTATTATATTATCATCTATATTTAAATAAATTTTATTTTATTTTATTATTACTAAGTAAGCTTTTTTTAATCTCTCTCTTCCTTGTTTAAAGGGAAGCTTTGTGACAATAGTAAAATTGTTATCTTGTGACTTAGAGATCATAGATTTGAGTTCTAAAAATAGTCTTTTGCAAAGCAAGTAAGAGTGCATATAATAGAGCCTTCTTTGGGATCTCACATGGCGAGTGTACCGGACTGCCTCTTCCTTATTGAACTGCATATTTATTAATTGTATAATATTAAACGTAGCATCTTAAATGTATATCCTAAAGTTTTCTCTCAATAGATATAATTTGATTTTCTCTCTAATATTTTCATTTTTTGTTTTATCCATCTCTATATGTTCACACATGCACATTAACATCCTCGTCTTTGTAACTCTCATCTTCTGTTTATGTATTCAATATATAATCCACTATTCAACTCCTTATAATATAGGAGGTCTAACTATCATTCTGTAAAACTTTTTTTAAGTTTTGGAGGTACTTTATGATCACAAAAAACACCTAATGCACTCCTCTATTTCAACAATTTTATTTGTATTCTAAGCCATCTCTTTCAATCCCACCATCCTTCTGCAAAATATTTATAAATACTTAAAGTTCTTAGTTACCAACATATTGTTATCTCGTATCTTAATAATTGTCTCATTACATTTAATATTGTTAAACTTAAATTCTATATATTTTATTTTTACTCTACTAAGCTTAAAAAATTTACTTTCCATCGAAATTTGAATTTAGCATTTACTCTTTCACGTATCATATCGACCAAAATAATATTATCTACAAACAACATACATAATAGTACTATGTCTTAGATGTGTCCAATAAGTTCTTCTATGATTAGTGTAAAAAGATAGAAATTTAAAGTTAATCCTTGATGTGACCTTATATTTATAGGAAACATTTTGATTAATCCGATTGAAGCCTTTACTTTTGTTGTTGCATTCTCATATACATCCTTAATTATTTTAATATATATCATGCCAACACATTTCTTTTCTAAAATTCTCTATATAATTTTTCTTAAAATTTTATCATAAGTTTTTTCTAAGTTAACGAATGTCATGTGTAAGTCTTATTTATGTTCTTGATACTTTTCAATTAGTTGTCTGAGAAAATATATAACTTATATTATCAACCTTTCAGATATGAATCTAAATTTAATTTTTATCACTATTATTTTCTTCCTTAATCTTTTTTTTTAATTATTACTCTTTTCCAAAATTTGATGGTATGATTCACTAGTTTAATACTCCTATAATTTGCACAATTTTATATAGAAATTTAAGTACTTGTGCTACACTTATTATATATATTTTTATATTTTTAATATTAAATTTAATAAATTTGTAAGTCATTCAATACCTTACTTTCCTTATACACTTTCACACCTTAATCTAAATATTATCTAATCTAACTACTTTTTCATTTTGTATCTCATTTAAAACTTATACTTCTAAAATTTAAATTATACGATAAAAATTTAAATTTTTATACTTCTTTGATCCACTTCAATTAACTAAGTTAAGTTGATCATATAAACTTTCGTTAAAAAGTTGATAAAAATACTTCTTCCATCACTCTTTTATTTCCCTATCATTCGATAGTACCTTATTGTATTCATCTTTAATACATCTTATTTAAATAAAATCTCTTGTATTCTTTTTTCTAGCTTTAGCTATTATATAAATATTCAATTTTCCTTTTTTTTTAATCCAAATATCAATATAAGCATTCTTTTTTCTAGCTTTAGCTATTATATAAATATTCAATTTTCCTTTTTTTTAATCCAAATATCAATATAAGTATTTAAAAGTTTTATTATTAGCTTCATTCTTTACTTTCTTAGCTTCTTTCTTTGCTATTGTATATTTTTTAAGTTTTTCTCATTTTCACAAGTGTATAATTCTTTTTTTTTTTTTACTTTCTATTATACTTTCTCATTTCGCCACGAAACTTTTTTTCTTAATAGCACACCTTTTTGACTCGCCGACTATACTCCTGATTAATATTTTTAACTTTAATGTCATCTTGTCACATGTCATATTAAAATCGCTATACATTTCTCTTAATACTTGTACTTTTATCTTCTCCTTAAATATGCTTTGCTTCCATCATTTAGCTTTCACTACTTAATTGTAGGAGTTATACACATTTTCCTTCTATTAATACTACCTCCTATAATGGTATTCCTATAACTTTATCTGTTTCCATCATGCTGAAAAATAAAGTTACAGGACAACAATTATAAAGGTAGAAAATTAATGAAAGTTGTAGTGATTTGCATAGTAAAAAGAAGCCCAGGATTCCTAACTCTCACCAGATTATTAATCAAATTAACTGTATCAAATGAAAGATAGTTCAGTCTGCCAACTTTTTGCATATTTTGTTTGTTTGATTGTTACTTGTACATAGTGGCTAAATAATTACACTGAAATTTACAAACTATCTACGTAACTATGAATCAATAGTCCACTCACTTGAGTAGCAAACATTTGTACGCCATGATTCCAACCCATTTGTAGTTCCCAATATGACTGAAGAACAGTAATAAAAACATACACAAGTTTGCAATTGATTTTTAAGCAAGTCAAAATGTGTGACTTTGAATCAAATCCTCTAAACTTCAACAAAGAACATGCATTAGAGGGAACAGACGTTATCAAAATTGAACTACTCAAGTTCTTGGTACGAAGTTGATAAAGTTAAGAAATCTCACAAAGAGAAATTAAATTGAAAATTATATTAATGCAAAGATGATAAAAATAAAGGAGTTTCAATTTTTTTTACTCAATTCGACAACAAATGTGAAGATAAATATTCTAAGAAAAATGTTATCCTACACAACTATTCGTGAGCAGCTCCATTATCCATCGTCCAATCTCCTTTGAGTTTAAGGATTGAACTATAGTGCGCAAGCGATCAGACGGTGGATAATGGAGGTACTCACGGGTGAGTTGTGCAAAATAACATTTCTCAATATTCTAAATAACAATCTACTAAATTTAATTGGGATTATAATTATTCCTCTATTACTAAAATAAAAAAAAATGCTAATTACCAAAAAATAAAAATCAAATCTTTAATTTATTGTGGTCATGCCAATCTTGAATATTTCTCACGGGGTTATCTTTCATTATGAATATACCAATTTGAAATTTATTTTCAGTCTTGAATATTCTTCATGTTGTTACCTTTTGCAAGTCTTTGTGTTGATCTTATTTTTACCGGTAATGATAATGATTTGAAGATACTAAAAAATTGCAGCAAATATAGGAATAAAGAGGTTGTATTTGAATATAGGAGGTGGTTGTAGTTATTTGAATTTAATCTTTTAGAGTACTTTTGTAATGACTATATAAGCCAAGTTACTTCTGTTGGAAAAAGAAAAAGAAGGTTAAATTTGTCATTGGTTATATTTCTTTTACAAAATCCCAAAATACCATATCATTAACTGTGATAGCAAAAAAATTATATGGCAAGAAAAGATACGCCAAAAAAGACCAAAGATTAAAAGAAGCAATTAAGAACAGTTCATTCAAGTGAAGTAAATGGTTACTTGCAAGAACGGGCAATGGTCAAGAGGCCATTTGTGGAGAACCCTGAGCACTTGTCAATCTTAATCGACTTGAGCTTGTCCCCTCTAGCCCTAACAAGCACAGCAATGTCCTCGTCCTCAATGATCATTCGACGAAAGTGGACGGACTTGAGGCAACTAAGGGACTCGGCGAGGCCACGAGCCCACGGACCAGCGTAGCCGCCCCACTCTTCTGGGATGAGGTTGAACATGGCAGCGCGGGGCTTGCCTTTGAGCTTCAGCGACTCCAGGTTGGGGAATCTACGGCGGAGCAGATCGGGGCTGGTTGAGTAACAGATGGCAATCGTCACCTGCTTCCGCGACCGTGCGTCGATGAGGTACCACCGCTTGCAGACCAACGAGACCGCCTCCCTGTCGCATGGGTCGTCCATGTAACCCAGAACCAGCTCCAACGCGGCGTCTGGAACCTCAAGCCTGTTCGGGCCGTCCCTCAGCTCCATCCTTCTTCCAATCAGCACGGTTGAAGACCCCTCCAAAACCCACCTCCACGCTAACAAGCCTTATCGACCAGATCCGCCGCGTAAATGTGCGGAGCTATGCGAAAGAAGCGGATTCCGACGGCAGATTCTCACCGAACCTCTTTCCGAGATCGGCGCCTGCAATAATGAAAGATCTACGGAAACAACCTAAAGAAAGAAGCGAACCAGGAGAGTGAGTTGAAGATGATGACGGATCAAGAAAATCGCAATAGCGAAGCCGCGAGCCCTAATTTGAGTGTTGTCGTCCACTTCTTTGATTGGATAATAACAATACTTAAATGGACTGAGGAACCAATACGAAGCCCAGATACGACAAAAGGTTTCTATTCCTGTTACCGTAGGTCACGTGAGGTCGGAGAAGAGTGGGCGGGTCACACATCAACAATTTTATGAAACTCTTCTTCAATTTTGAATATTTACATAATATACAAACACTGTATAATTATTTTTATTAGTTTTGGAATCATTTGTTGTTTTTTATATCAGTTGTTTATATTTTTATTAATTTATACGAAATAAATGATTTAATCAAATTAGAGTTATTGGAGAGTTTTGAGCAATCAAGAGTTCTCATTCCACGAATCCTTAAGTGTTTTAATTTAAGCTCTTAGTTTTTTTTAACATAACTAATTCCTTTAACCATTTAATCTAATTACGACTTTTTCTAACATTCAAACCTAATTATGACTTCTAATATAATATTCTTATGTTGGGTGTGTCAATCATATCACAACATGGAACTGTCCATTGAAACATGTTTTTTTCTAAGATTCCACGAATCCATCAAAATATTGTTCTTGGTGGTTCTGATTTCCAACACTAAAGATTTTAGTTTGATATTATATGCTTTATGTGTTGAATCCGTATTGTTTGTTGTATTAACCCAAGTTTTAGAAGATCTTCCTTGTATCACAGTAATCTGGATCCATTTTTTTTTTAAAATCTTTATACAACTCGATTGATTGAGTGTTTATTAGTAGGTTGTTCATGGAACTGTGAGATACATGTACAAATCCTATATGCACATTCGAGCACAAACAAAACGAGGATCCTTAAAAATGAAGTTAAGCAGACAAATCATATCTTTTACATTCTGAAAGCAAATCAGACCAACAAATTTACAACATTAATAAGTAAAGGACCAATTCTGAATTCCTATTGACTTCCATACATGAAGCAAATATAACAATATTTGGGCAGGAAATCGATCAAACTTTACAGTTCAAAAGTATCAGTTAACCTCCATAAGAATGAGGCTGCAATCTAGAGATTAACAGTATCATCAGACATCTGACAAAACGAACTCAAGAAACGATCATTGGATCTGCTTTATTAGCGTATATTTGACGTGAGGCAAAATTTAAGTTCCAAATGTGAATATAACGAGTCTCCTTACTGCCCTTCATGGTACCAAAGTTAATTAATATCATTTTAGTTATCTCCTGAAAAACACAAAAAAAAGGGGTCAGAAGATGTTAGTTAGCCATCGTATAATATTTCTGGAAGCCATATTTGTTGTATGGCTTTCTCAAAATTCCTGGATTTGATAAACAAACTCCCTCTTATTCCTACCCTGAAAATTCTCTACAACTTCACAAAATGGGATTTGAAAGAAGAAAGAGATGCAATATAGAAGCTCAACAATATTCAAGAAATAATGGTAGTATACTTGTTATCCCAAAAGCAGAGCCTAATACATCAGAATCTGATCATTGTTTCAAAATGTTTCTTTGCTTGCTTATTTTCAAATTCTTTGGTCTCAGGAATCAAAGCATCTTAACATTGACCTCTCCAGATGACCCATCACGTGTGTTGCCATCTACATAATCTTCAAAATGCCTAGTCATTTCACAGACGTGAAATTTGGGACCTATCACCTGCATCTCCATAACTAAGACAGGAGAAACCTTATTTGTTGTTGTTGTTGTTGTTTGTAGGCCATAGCTGCAATCCAATTCCAATCGAGCATATGATGGCTTGATTTGTTGGATGTGCATTATTGTTTTGCTATGTTTAGGTTATTGATTCAACAAATTAATAATATTTTCCTTTGTTAAATTGGTGAAGCTCAGTGGGGGGAAATGCCTTTACTTGGCATCGCCTGGTTCCATCTCTTGCTTCCATAAAAATATAAAGCAGGTAAAACAGGTTTGCAACTTAGATTTTAAAACTAATGTAGCACAGTATCTGCTAGAACATGAATCATGGATCACTTTTGAATCTTCTCAAGAAATTGCGTGATTTCTGATCCCTTATAACACACTTAGGCATATGAGTAACTACTTTTTTAACCCTCCACCAAATTCAAGTTATATCACCGCGCTAAGATTCCATTTTTTTTTTCATTAGGCTTCAACAGGATTCTGCTATCACTGAAATTCATGTAACTTCACATGCAAGAAATTATGCAAACAGCATAAGGTAAAGAATAAAGATTACACTGATGAGGCCAATTTAGAAGATGAAGGCATTACTGAGACCTTAGTTTCAAACAGTAGCACTATATTATGAGTGTTGGACAAAGATAACTATGACTGTGGTGAGAACATGTTAAAGATTCTAGTGAGAAGGCTGCAGACAATTATATACCCCTTAACGTAATTGGAGAGAAACCACCATCCCAGGTTGCAGATACTTCCATTTGCCTATGATCAATTGTAGCACAATATTTCAAAAGGAAAGTACAGAAACTAGAGAGTTCCACACCCATAGCCCCACATGGACAAATGCAAAGAACACCATGAACCATTGTGAGCTTGTCTATGTGGTCCTACCGGCTATGGGCATGGAGCTCTATGGCTTTAACATGATCTCTCATGCCTATCATTATACGACGTTGAAGCAAGATGAAGTTTGTTCCATCCTAGATACACCAGTCGCTTGGGTTAATGCCCCTCAATAGAAGTACATCATAGAACATCACACTTGCCCAGGTTAAACTTTAGGCATGGAACTCCCTAACTCCAATAACAAATCTCAAGTTTGTAATCAAAGAAAAATTTATTAAAAATGGTATAAGCCTTATCAGGCACAGAAAAATGAAGTTTAGTTCCCCTGAGAAGTCCTTGAAAAAGTATTGAGAAACTAAACTTTGCTAAATTAGAAGATGCAGTAAGAGTCTTGTCGAGTTAGGATTTTGCTTTTGGTTAATTCCCACTGTATCTCCTCAGGTATTCTATTAGTTTTAAAATTTTATGAATAACGTCCACTTAATAATTTGAATCATGATATGTCAAAAGACATTTAACCTATTGTAATGTGTCCCAGTTTTCATTCACTTATATTAGCCTCTTGTCAGTGCATGAAAGAACCTTTCATTTTATTCTAAGATATTAATTGGCAATTAAATGAAATGTAGAATCATCACTTGGCATATCGTTTGAAATACTATCAAATATTTCACCCTAGAAAAAGCATTATACTGTTCATCTCTAATGTCAATTCCTACCAAAAGATAAGGTCTTTTTGAGAGTGAAAATAAGCAATGATTACAATCATTTTTATTGCAAACTACTTCCACAGTGAATACGAATCCCTACTATTTACTTCCTTATACTAACATTTGCAGTCAATAAATCTTGATGTGGAAGCGATAAACAAGCAACTAACTCTGGGTATCAACAGGCAATTAAATGATTCCGCAGGAGACAGAAATAAACTACCTTAAGAAACTAACCTTGAACATCCTCCTCTTCTTCCTCCTCACCTTCGTCCTCCTCTTGGGTATTTTTCCCATAAATCGAGTTGAGATACTCCACAGCTGATTTTGTGAATACCAATTTCTCCGAGTCAAGAATATCGAATAGGCTCAGCGTTCTGGGAGTCAACAGTTTGATAGTCCCTAGGTTCCTGCAGGAGAGCAGGACATTTTCCGACACTTCCGTCATCAGGAACATGGCTTTCCTCTTGGGGTCGAGCCCCCACCTCCGCAAGGCCGCCACGAAATCCTTAGTTTTTGGCCCCGTCTCAAATTCCCTCTCGAAGTCCTCGACGACGAGGGCATCGGAGGCTGCGGCCGCGCTGGCGAGAGCGGTCGACAGCGCGAGGCGTTTCTCCTTGCGGTTGATTTTGACGCTCCAGTCCCGGGGCTTGGGCCCGAACACTACGCCCCCTCCTGGGCGAAGCGGGGTGCGCTGGGACCCGCGGCGGGCACGGCCGGTCTTTTTCTGTGGGTAAGGCTTCTTCCCGCCGCCGCTGACCTCGCCGCGAGTGAGGGTGGAAGCGGTGCCTCGGCGCTGGTTCTGCTGCTCAGTTACGAGTCCGCGGTGGATGACAGCGCGGGAGGTTTCGGCGGTGGCGGACTTGAGGGAGAGGGGGACCTCGCCAACCTTGTCGCCGGAGAAGGAGAGCACGGGAAGGGCGGCGACGTCGCAGCGGACGGCGAGTCGGAGGTGCTTGGTGAGGGAGATATTGGGAAAGGGGTAAGATCTGGAGGCGGATAGCGGGGCAGCGAGCAAGGAGGAGGAGGAGAGGGAAGGTGTCGCCGCACAGGCGATCGGCATTTTGCTCAGCACAGCTGACAAAGAAGCGAACAAGGTGATATCTGCCTATCCGGCTATCCACTTATCCACTCAAACGGGCCTTTATCGGGCCTGATGCTGTCCTGACGGCCCGTGGTTGAGACCGATTACGGGCCACGAGATCTAAGTGGGCCTCACAACAGGCTACCCCACTATTACGAGCTTCCTCCCCATTGTAACATTGCGGCGAACCAAAACCCCTAGAAATCTCCTCCGCCGGGACCGAGCAGAAGATCCGGAGAGCCGAAACCATGGCGTTCTCCTCGAACTCTTCCTCCTCTTCGTCCTCGTCTTCTTCGTCGTCGTCCTTCTCCTTTCCATCCCAACCCTCAGTCTTTTCCGCTTCCTCCCCATTCCCCTTATCTTCTTTCTCCTCAACCCCTTCCCCTTTCTCCCTCTCCTCCGCCCCCTCCACCCCCCTCTTCTCCTTCGTTCCCACCGCCGTTGCCGACACCTCATCTTCCGCCTCTGGTTTCTCCCTTGCCGCTTCTTCCTCCGCCGGTTCCTCCCCACCTCTCTTCGGCACCTCAACCTTTGGCTCCTCATTGGCTGCATCCTCCGCCGCTACTACCTCCAGTCTTTTCTCGCCGTCGGTTCCATACTCCGCCGCTACGACCTCCAGCCTTTTCTCGCCATCTGCTCCAACCTCCAGTCTCTTCTCGCCATCGGTTCCATCCTCCGCCGCTACTACACCTAGTCTCTTTTCCTCGTCGGCGGCCTCTGCTCCAAAACCCATCTCTCTCTCCTTTCCCTCAGCCTCCTCAGCATCCGCCGCACCATCATCTTCCTCAACCCCTAGTTTTGGTTTTGGATTGGGGGCTTCGACTCCCAACTTCGGCTTCGGTTCGTCTTCCACTGTCTCCTCTCCGCTGTTTAGTACTTCCGCTTCCCCTTCGCTGTTTAGTGCTTCCTCTTCGCCTCCGCCGCCGGCGCTGTCCTTGTCCTCGGCTCAGACACTATTTTCTTCGCCAGCCAGTGCTGTACCTACCGTGCCTTCATTTGCTACGTCCTCATCTCCCCCCGCCTTTTCTGTGCCGGCAACGTCTGCTCCAGCTCCATCTTTCATATCCCCATTTTCTGCGTCCCCTCTATTCTCTTCTACTGCTACTGCCTCTCCCGCCATCACCAGCATTTCGACCTCTCCTTTATCTTTTGGAAGTGGCAGTTCCTTTGCTTCGAGTTCGTTCGCTGCCGTGTCGTCTGGTAGTACTACTTCGTCCGCACCTGTTACTACCACGACCACCTCATCCACCTTGGCAACTGGCTTTTCTTTTGCGACTCCGACATCCGCTGCTTCCCAGCCTTCCTTTGGGTTTACCAATGCTACAGCAGCTCCCTCCAGTGCATCTATCTTCTCCGCTCCTACTGCTGCAAAGCCATCAACTCTGTCATTTGGATTTGGGTCTTCTCACGCACTGCCCGTATCAAGCGTGGCACCAACCGTCACAACTGTAAGCAGTAATTCTCCTCCTGCCGTGACACCTGTAGCTGCCTCTTCCTCGTTTGCCGCAGCTGCCCCTTCCTCTTCTGCATCTCCTCTGTCACTTCCAATTCCTTCATCATCTCCGGCAGCAGCTGCATCTATGGCCACATCCTCTGCTTTGAAAACGACATCAAGTAGCACACCTACTCTTGCTTTCCCAAGCTTTGGTATATCAACACCCACGGCTCTCTCCGCGACGGCATCAACAATAACATCCACTCCGCTTCAACCTGCACCAGCAGCCTCTTTGTTAGGTATATTCATATATGATAAACTAAGAAATCTCAGAAAAAATCGGTATACGCATTTTAGAATATGTTGCATGCCTCCCTTCGTGTGGGGCAAATTCTCTCATCGAGCAGGGTCATGACAATCAAATCCACTAACTTTGTTGCTTGGATCATATGGACAAATGATGCATGTTTAAGTGTAAATGTTGATATCCAGTTTTCAAACAAACATAATCTACCCACCATATTCTTTGTGAAACTAAAGTGTTTTATCAAATACAATTTCTTTGTGGAGAAAAGTACTTAATAATGGGAGGCAAAATTTAATGTATTTTGTGAGAGTTCATGCTCCAAATAACAGGATACTAGAGGATTAGGGACCACAAGAAAATGTAGAAGATATTAGTCGGCATGGTTTAGTGAAGGATTCAATTTGTCATTTAACTCTTTTATCTCAAACTTCTTACAATAAATACTTTGTAGGGGAGATGTATATTAATAATGGGAGGTAAAAATGAATGCATTATGTGATAAAAGAGGCTTAGGGGCCACAATGAATGGTAGAAGATATTAGTGGGCGGGTTGAGAGAAGGATTCAATTTGTCACTTAACACTTTTATCTCAACGTCTCACTATTAACTGTGCTTTATATATCATGTTTCTTGATATGTTGTTGTGTGCATTAACCACATTCTTTGCATTGCATTGTGTATCTTTCCTGTTTTACTGATTATAATTTCTAAGTGCATTCTCAACTTCTATCTTCCTTAGGTTCCTCCATTTCAGCATCTTCAAGTTTGTCTAGTAGTTCTGTCACAAGTCAAGCTTTAATGCCGGCTGTTCAAGCTGCTAGTGGCGGGTTTGTGCACTTTTTTGACCAACCTTTTATTTATGTTTCTTTTTTCTTCCCACTAAAGGAGTGGTTATTACACATATCTCCTGTCTGAGAGATATGTTATTTTTCTCCTTTTGGTTTATGGGTTACAGACTTTCTACAACCACTTCAGCTGCTCAAGCACCCAAGCTACCATCAGAGATTGCTGGGAAAACTGTTGAGGAAGTATGCTTTTATACAAGTTTCTGTCAAATGACAAGTATTATTGATATACTGTTTGAGAAATCTCGTCAATGCGGAAATACTTTAGTGTACTTGAAGTCATATTGGTCTTTGTCATTTCACTGAGGATCTAAAAAGTTTATGAAGACGGTATTTGGTTGACCCACTACAGAGTGCATATATAATCCATTTTTTAAATAAATATTGGAAAAATAAATTTATGGTAAAATACTATATATATATATATATATATATATATATATAGTTGCGCGATTGTTCTTGCGCGATAGCTTCTCAGTCATCCGATCAGTCGGGATTACACAGTAATGAGGAATGCAGAGTATCTCGTCTGTGTGCATCGTCGGAGCTCTTGTGTGTCGTCCGAGCAATGGGCGCTATAGCCCAACTCCTGACTCCGTTGAAAAGGCCGTCGGCGTCCCTCCGGTCAGATCACGGTCAAATTCGTAGAACATTTCAGACCTTTAACATGCATAAAACTAGCACTTCTAAGGTTACCATACTAGTAAGACACCTAATAAAAAATTTGAAGTGTTTTGCAATCATAAAATACCCTTAATATTTGATAAGGAACCAGGGCAAGTAACAATTGAGGTTTCCATTTGATTTGGCTCCATACAAACTAGTTCAGAACTTAAGAAACATATATTGACGTGTATAGCTGCCTCGATCACATGTGGATGTCTAGTCTGTACCATGTATGCTATATGCAACTTTGGTCCTCTCCTTAAAATGCCTAGGAGTCACCTTCAAACTATGCATATCACTTTGTTTCGCTAGAACAACACAGAAGTTTGAGTTTCAATGATTTTATATTTTTCCTCCATTCATTGATGAAGCAGCCATATGCGTGCCATCCTTTTCTTTCTACTCAAATACTTGATTTTATGTTATACAGATTATTAAGGATTGGAATGCTGAGCTACAAGAGCGCTCTGCAAAATTCCAAAAGCAGGCTACAGCAATAGCTGAATGGGATAGGAGGATTCTGCAAAACCGTGATATTCTTATTAGACTGGAGGTAGACAGTGAACAAGCTGGTTTCCTATAAGATGGTTTCTATATATATATATTTTAAAAACTTGCAGGTTCATCTTATAAATCCTTGAATTCTTTGTCAATCAATAACTGGACTCCATGACTTTATTCTATTGGATTCTGCAAAATTCTTGAAGCTTTGGTCCATATATTATAGTATAGGAACAATCTACTCAACTCAACGCCATGTAATTCAAAATGAGAATTTTATATACCGAATTTTAGTGGCTATTGTTTTTCATTTTTGCGCTAGTTTAACCAACCTTAGTTAAGATATGCTGTATAATGTTTTTAATTTAAAATTTTTAACTTGTCATTGGTCTATTTCTTTATGATGAAATGCAAATGTCTTCCTTTTAGATCTTAAAGGATTAGTATTTTGTTAATAATGCCATATTTTTGCATACTGCATCATAATCATGTTTTGGTAGCTAGGAACTTGTAAGTTACTGTAAAGTGCACACATTTCTGTGAGAAGCTTTACTGTATGTATTTCCTTAGTCTATAGTGTTCCATAATTATTATTAGACTGCCAGCTCATCCTATCGACACAGCACCTCATTTTCTACTTATATATAATGCTGAATGACTTAGTCGTATCTATATGGATGATTTTGTCTGTAAATTTCTAGGCTGAGGTGGCAAAAGTTGTTGAGTATCAAACTAGCTTACAGCGACAGCTTGAATTAATTGAAACACATCAGCAGGAGGTTTGTTGCAACTGACTCAGATTTTACTAATAGAACTACTTTTTCCTTATCTTTCAAATGCCAATTGTGGGCATGCTTTAATGTTTCTTGATTCACTTGGCTCATATATATTTAATTTTTGAGGAAGCGTAGCTGTAGTTGTGCTTTTGCTGGTTTGTGTTAGCCTTATAATATTAGCATTTAAAAATCTGTCCTTGTGAGAATTGGTTCTTGGTCAAACTGGTAAGGATTTAATATGATAGCTAAACTGGACTGTTGTACAATGATTTGTTTTTTCATCTTAAATATATACTTTATGTAAGCACATTCAAATAGATATAAATCTAGATTGTGTGTAATGTTAATGAACCAAGACAATACTCAATCCTGGTACCTTAGTTGCTCAAATAGCTTGTGTTGGTCAGTTGAACATTGACCTTTTGAACTCGCTCTACATCTGATACATTCCCCAAAGTGTTGACATGAAAGGTTGCCTATCTATTTATGTTCCAACCATAAAATTGGCTGCACATTCATCGATAGGCCATAAATGTATCCTGCATAAATTTGAATAAGGGATCTTATTAACTTTCTTGCCAATCACAAACCAAATTCTGGAAATGGGTAAAGTTGTTATTTTGTAACTCAGAGGACACGGGTTCAAATCCTGAAAACAGCCTCTTGGAAAAAAAAAAAACAGGGTAAGGCTGCGTACAATGGATCTTTCCCCGGGATCTCGCATGGCGGGAGCTTTGTGCACCGGGCTGCCCTTTTTATTAACTTTCTTGCCAATCACAAACCAAATTCCTACCTTGGAGCTATAAATGCTTTTGCAATAATCTCAACCAAATTCCTAGCTTAGATGATTTTTGGAAGCTGTTGGCTTAAATGTACCATCATATTTCTTGTCTTCTAATTTCCTTTTTCTTTTTCTTTTTTCTTTTTGAGTTTCCAGGTTGATAAAGCTCTAGAGAGCATGGAAGCGGAAGCCGAGCGCATATACAAAGATGAACGGTCATTGCTTTTAGAAGATGAAGCTACTTCAGTGAGAGATTCAATGTTAGTTGAATGATTAATTTCATATTGGAGTTTTAGAATTTCTCTTTATTTCCTTCCTTGACCCTTCGAAGTTATTGTGGTTCCATAATATTGAGTTGCTGCATCCGTAAACATTATTGTATTTCTACAATAAATAGTGAAATAAAATTGATCTAGTTCGAATTGCTAATCCAGTACAAATGTACATTGGGTAGGGCAGCTTGTAACGTGATTGTGATTGCTAGGTACTTCATGCTCTTACTTAATTTCCTACTAAAGTTCAAATTGGAGATAGTACTTGCTCATAGCACCAGAACAAACCAATGCTGCAGTTGGTCATCCACAATCTATGGAATTAGCTTGAAATAATTTGAGCTGATTAATTTAAATAAATCTTGATTCATTCATTAGGATGGGTTGTGTTTATACTAGTAGAGTAAATAGATTCTATTGGAAATCCTAGAATTTTATTGTGAATGATGCTGTTCATATATTGTACAGTACGTTTAGTCATGATTGGCATTTTTTATGGTTTTAAAAAAAAAATTATTATCTGATTCAAAAATTGCTTTCCAGAGTTGTCAAACCAATTTTTATGGCAATTTGTATTTTTTTTTCTTCTTTGGAGTAAAAACCCTGGAGCAACACAGGCTGCAAATGTGCCCTCTGATAAATCCTGCATCAAAATATATGGGATTATCAAATGTTCTGATTGATAGATTCGTGCACTTGTTTCTTTGAGGAAAGTGTAGCTGAATAGAAACTAAGGGATGTAAGCTACACCATTGCCTAATAAAATGATAACATTGACTGAAAACAAATCATTCAAATGTATAGCAAAGTAGTGTTTGCCTTTAGGGGCAGAATCACTCTAATCCTTGTGCTCGCTTGGCACATGTATATTCCATGATGAACCATCACTACTCAACATGTTGGTGCTAGCAATGTTTAGTTTGTTTTCCTCCCTTAGAAGCAAGAACTGCTGTGAGTTACTGACAATCAACTGGTAAAGATTTTCACCTGAAGCTTAAAAATATGCTATAACTTAATGTTGTTTTGATATAGATTTGAAAAGATAGACCTAGTGCACAGACCTATCATAACAGGAAGTCCCTTGGTAGGGTCAATGTACATGGTCTTACCATTGGTGTGCTAGAGATACTATTTCCATGACTTCAACTTACTCTATCTATATTGTTGATTTGAGATGTGACACTCAATGTTGTTGATGAGAATTCATTAACAATCAATGTTAGATAAACCATATTGTCTGTTTTCCTTTTACTGTCCTTTGAGATGGCTTCAGCAACTTTTCTTTTCCTTGGATAATATCAATGCTTATATTTACATGTCTGGTGTTTACTTTATTTCTTCAAATGTGCAAACATCCTTCCTCTTGTATTTCCTTGCCCGTGGACTGCTCATCTCCTCACCTCTCTTATTTTTTTCTGTTCAACATTTTGAAATCTTCTTGATGTCAAACTGGTGGAATGGAAAGAGATTCTGGAGGTTTATATCTCTCACACTTTATATCAGCATCAAAAATCAAAGGTTGATCTTTAGTGTTACAGGTGTGTGACAATTAGTTAATTTTTGTGCATAGGTGGGAGGCAGTGGAGAGAGATATTGCACAGAATTCAATAGAGGGGACAAGCCCATGTATTACCTTAATAGTTGAGATTAATGTGGCTTGTGGATGCTAATATTGTTGTTGTAATTGAAGTGGGAGAAAGTACTATGATACCCGTTTCAATAATAGATTTGGCATTCTAACAGACAAGCAAAATAGAGGCAGCTATCATAAGAATTATGAATTGGTCTCTAAGCAGCCACGATTTAACTAATAATGAGTACCCACTCAAAATAGCATTAATATACAAAGTGTTGTTGTTTCTTACCAGTATTTTAATTTTTTCCTAGATTTTGCTTAGAAGGTGTTACAAATTGATGAGTTTGAGAAGTATACCTATATATCATTAGCAGCATGCTGAATCATCCGTTAATGTCAGGTATGAGCAAGCAGAGTTTATTGAAAGAGAAATGCAAAATATGACTGAACAAGTGAAATCAATAATTCAAACGGTCAATGCTTCTCAGGTATAATCCTGCAACTGTTTGTTTCTGATCGAATATTGCAACTGTGAATGCTCATTCTATATACACTTGTTTAGGGCGGTGGCCTGGATATGATTGATACCATGAATCCACTTGATGTTGTTGTTCGGATACTTGACAATCAGCTGAGCACTCTAATGTGGATAGATGAAAAGGTAAGGGTGGAATGCATTTTTCCCTCTAATTATATCTCCTTTAAGTACTTCATAGGTTGTATTCTGGTGTTCCTTGTATCTCCTTTTTTGTCACTATTCTTGGGACAACATTTTTTATGTGACTTTCTCACCGACCAAGTTACTAATCCCTAAGGTGATGTTTTCATGGTAAGAATTCCAATTTAGGATGGAGGACATCTTGAAGAACTGTTGAAATCCTTAACCATCTTATGCGGCCCATTTGGACTGACCGCCCCAATTGGCTTGTTTGGACCCAGTGACGACCAGATGGATTAGCTAGTTTGGACCGTTCAGCATGTATAGTTATAATTGAATAGATTGTCTGAAGGATGGAAGTAATTAGGAAGAAATAGAAAAGGTTAGTCATTTAGAAAAGAATTACTATTTATTATAAATTTGAAATAACTTATTCCGTGGTCAATTTCACAACCAAACATGAGTATATTTGTTCCAAAGAAAATCATAGGCAATAAAATAACTATTCTGATGAGAATACTCGCATTTCATTTAATGCAAATGACCATCCTTTTGCCACGGTATGGTTATAAGTTAAAGAGACATCTGCCACAGTAGTCATATCCTAGTAGTCGACGCACTAATGTTAGCTGTAGCACGCCCTCTCGAATTTGACATCTAAAATCTAGATAAACATTATTTTTTACTGAATGGATTGTCATTTAAGCTTTAGTGTTTTCATGCTAGCTGTTGAAAATGTATGGATGGTTTGGTTTCCTGTCGAGAAGCTTGCAGTTATTTTATTTTTTTTTCTTTTAACTTAGCTCATGAGTAATCTTTACAGGCAAATGAGTTTTCAGATCAGATTCAAAAGGTTGCCGACCGTGGTGCTACTGCTGAATGGGGATCCAAGGGTTCAAAATTAAGGCCGCCTTTACTCTAGTCTTGAGCAAAAAGGTAGACACATCCCTCCAAAACTGTCATCAAGTTGTTTCTCTTCTCCATGATCCTACTGCTCGATCGTTCAAAAGTGAGTAGCAAGAGAGGATGCATTTATTCCAACGATGATAGATCTTTTTTCCTCACCCAGATTAGTAGTCAGTGACTGAATCATTTTGCAAGTCTACTACCAACAACAAAATTAAACATTGAATGTTAAGGTTTTCTCCTTTTTAATGGTTTGTTTTGGGAGACGAACGATCTGCAAAACCAGCAAGATGTGCTATTTCCTATTTAGAACTTTGTTATACTCAGCTTTACTTTTTCTTTCATCGTAAGCAATCAATTGTCAACCGAATTCTTAGTGTAAGAGTTTTACAACTGCCATTACAATATCATTATTTTCAATCCCAACTCAAACATTGGTTGCCGTGTTTAGATAAAATGTCAAAATTGTTATAAGATTTTAAAGTCATTTAAAATGATTTCAATATATAAATGGGTCGTACCGTTTAAATTAAAATTTTAAATATTTTTATATCATGTCTATGTTATATATATATATATATATAGAAAAAAAAAAAAGCGTTAACAATCGGGTTGAATAAGGTGAAAAAAAAAAAAAAAAATCATCCCATACACTTGGGTAACAATTTATCATATCTATGGATAAACGTTCCTTCCTACGCATGGCTGATGCTATACTCTCGCACATGAAGGAACGCCTGCCCAATTATGAAGTTTCTATGAATATTGATTTCCCTATCAATGCAAATGATTCCCAACAATTACATATTTATGTCAACGACGGTCAATGCACTGGAACCACTTGAAAAGGCACCGGATCAAGTCGTCGTGCTCGGCGGCGATGAAACTGCTAGGAAAGTCATCGAGGCCGAAGAGTAGTTGGTCATGCATGGCCTCTTCGTTCTCAACGCTGCATTTGGCAGAAAGGACCGGCGGGCTGAAGTGATCTAGGGTTTTCGCGAGGATGTAGTCTTGGAGGACGACGGAGGCGGGTGCCCTGGAGCTGCTGCTGGATGACGACTGCGGCGGCGGCTTCCGTTTGGCCCTGCGCTTCGCAGCCGGCGATGTGCTTTGCGATCTCGGCCCACCGGTAGGTTGCCGTACCTCATGCGGGCTTGCACCGGCAATTTTCAACTGTAGTAACAAGATGCTTCATTTGCCAGTTACTATTTCATTAGCATAATCAACAATGTCAGTGGTTATTCATTAATTATTTTAGAATTATAAGGGTGACTTTGATCATTTTGAAGCTGCGAGAGGGAGGGATATTTGAAAAAGAAGATAAATTTATTCTAATTTGAGTTTACTGCTCAGGAATTATTTTGTATATTAAATTTGTTGAAATTAATTAATATTAAGGCACGCGTAGTTAGTTAACCTGTACTTAGATTGCTCCTAGCTGTTAATTACTATTAAATTGAATTAACGCGATCTATATTTGGTACGGAATCGTAAAGTTTTGTTAGTGGAATAAAATATAGTATGCTCGCATATATATGAACCTCCAGCTTCCCTTTAGAGGCGAGAACTAGAGCTCGGTACTAATGACCTTATTATTATACCTTCAAGATATATATAACCATGGAGCCATGGAGGCCAACTCAAGTAAGTGTAATGGTAGATGGCTTCTGGCCTCATGGTTGAGAGGCTAACAAGGATCTCCTACTCTTTCAAGTACGACAAAACTTTTCACCTTTTAGGAGGAGGAGGAGGAATTAATAAAACCTCCATTAGAGAGGTAAACAAAATTTTATTTTTTAAGCTGTGGCAAGCTCTCTAATTAATCAACCTCATTTGAATTGATTTGTGGTATTCACTGCTTAAAAAATAGAATTGATTTGTACTTTATATTGTGCAAGCAGTAGCAAATGATCCTGAATCATGTAGTAGCTTCCTTTGAAGTTTATTTTTGCCCCACCAATGATTTTCCAACTGCTCTACTCTTCTATAATCTTCACTGTAAAAGAAAAGTCTGTGCCGAGAAGAACAAGCCGACGTCTCTCTGAGTGCACAAATCTGATATCGGTCACTTTATTTGCAAGGAGACATGCAGAAGCATACTGCCCAGAAGAAAACTTATTATTTGTTTTGAATTAATTCAAAGCCCGATTTAATTGTTCATCCAATTTCACAGTGCAAACAATGTGCAGTATTGTTCCTCCAATCTATCTCCATTTTGTGGATGCCCATTACAATTGTTTTTAAAAACACAGACATGGTGACTTGCTAAAAATAAAATAAAATGATAGTGACATGTTAAACATCAAGTTAAGCAAACAAGGTGAGTCATTCATTGTTAAGATAAGAGGCAACTGATCAAAGAGACAGCCTCACTTTTTACATTCAACATTCTTGAGTTTGTCTTCTACCATCGTGCCTATCACTAAGTGCTTCACTTTGCTACATATCCATCTTTTATTTGTTTGCTTGCTTGCGACGCTGAAATAGCTAGCTAGATAATGGATGATGCTTATGCTTTTTTTTCCCTTCTTGTTATTGGCATCTTCCCTACAGATGCAAGCAGAGTCATGGATTCCAATTCCACACAATGCGATGTCATCTTCCTCCGACGTCTCGTACAGGTGTTTGTGTGTGCGCTACATGCATGGCTAGCTAGTCCATGTGCTTGGCCT
>JBAMHZ010432455.1:0-10712 GCA_037177395.1 Alpinia galanga | reverse complement strand
ACAGATGGCTAGGCGCGAGAGGTTGAAGACATCATGGGGAGGATGAATGCTGGAGCGAGGTGCCCTTGTCAGGCCATTAGAGAGAGACATCTTTCATGTTATAGTATGAGGTGTCCATTGGCTATTGTCGTGGGCAATGATCCATTTCATCCTTTAACCACCTCGTATGCATTAGCCTATAACCATTTAAGGGAAGGAATCTTCTGTGAGGGTCTTTGTTGAAAAGGACATAAACTTTCCCAAAGTGCCGAGCAGTTTCGTTGGACTCAGGGGTCTGCTTGATGACAGAGTTGATTTGTCTTAACTCAGGAGTTTTCCTGTCGACCGAGCTGATCTACCTCAACTTGAGAGCTTGCCTGTTGACCGAGCTGATCTGTCTCAGCTCGGGAGTCTTCCTGTCAATCGAGCTAATCTGTCTCCGCTCAAGAGTCTGCCTGTCGACCGAGCTGATCTGTCTCAGCTTGGGAGTTTGTCTGTCCATCGAGCTGATCTGCCTCAGCTCGGGAGTCTGCTTGTTGACCGAGCTGATCTGCCTCAGCTCGGGAATCTACTTGGCAGCCTAGTTATCTCATCCAAGCTCGTCCAGCTTCTCCCTGGGCGCTTTAGCTTAACTATGATTGATGCAAACTGCTCTAGCATGTTCCTGCATCTTGACCTAAATACTCAAGGAAGTCCTATTGACTTTAGTTGACCATTTTCTGTCCTCTAGCTCTATAGTATGAAATGAAAATGTAACAGTATTAGGATTCTTATTGATAAATAGGCATGGAAATAAGTGCTTAAAATAATGAAAATTAGGATGACCTAACCTAGCTACGATGCCACATTATTACATCCTTATTGGAAACATGAAAAAAAATATTTTCAACCATAGTAGCCTATCTCTCTATATGATCATCATTCTCAAAATAGTAAAGTCCGTTATCCTCCTTAGCAATGCCAATTATCCTCTTCGATTCCTACTCCTATAATTGATAAGAAGTAGCAAAAAAGCTTAGCTATGTAATCATGATCATAAGTTAGATTGCTAATTGAAATTAAGTTGTATGCTAAATTGAGAATATAAAGTACAAAATATAGAACAAGAGAATCTGATAAACAGACAGAGCCTTTTCTAACATTAGAAGAGAGTTCCATATGCTATTTTTATTCGAGAAATCACATCACATGGTATAGAGAGTTCCATATGCTATTTTTATTCGAGAAATCACATCACATGGTATATACGTACGTGTAAAACAAAGATAAATTACCTGTCATATGATCCGATGAACTAGAATTAAATATCCAATGAGTTTGTTTTGGTATGTTAAGAGCAGTACTTTGATGAGGAAAATTTCTTATTGTAGTGTTGGAATTATTTACATTTTGCTAATTTAATAGTTGACACGGTTGTTCGAGCTGATCCTTGTTTTGAAATACCCCCGAATTGATTAATTCGTCATACTTCTTCTCTATAGTTATTTGGAAAACTTTGAATTGATTCTGTTCAATTGTTTTGCATCTATAGGTTTCCTGTGGAAGTTCCAACACCTTTCTCGAATATAACCAAGTTTATTACGGTGATAGCATCGTGGATGCAAATTGAATTTCTGATCTCTAATAGATCTGCTCCCTTTCAATACCAAGTATGACTCGATGTCTACTTACCTCACGTCGCAATTCTGCAAAGGCATCACTAATTGGGGAAAGAGGTCTTTGGCCAAGAATCTATCCACGAACTTTGTCAAGTTCCTTGTTGAGACTAGCTAGAAACTTATACAAGAACTTAAACTTCTAATTAATTACACCTTGGGGTTTAGATTTGTCTTCTTTCTTATTGAGATTGCAATTATTTCCTATGAGTATTGCTCCTCTTACAAATATTTTGTAAAAATAAATTATTTTTTATTGGTTAGATGTGATATTAAAAATTATTTAAAATATGAGTGGGCCAATTGACTCAATTGGTCTTCATTGGTCCTGTACTATTGACTCGTATGGTCTGATCAACCTAATTTATTCAACTTGATTTAGTTGATCGGATCTATTGAATTGATTAAATCAATTGGCCCATGTGGCATGTCAATTAATTTGATTATTTGGCTCGATCGGTTGGACTGGTCAATGGAACACTTCAAATTGATCAGTTTAATTAATTACATTTACATGGCTTAATTGAATTATCCAACTCAGATTGCTTATTTGATCAATCTTTTTAGTCTATTTATGTAATTTAGTCTTGGAAAACCTTAAAAGAAGAGTGTTTTTTTATTAGAGTTATCATTCATTAATTATCAAAATAGCATCTTAATTTGTTTTTGCTACCCGAATGCATTGTAATTGATTCAAGTTAACATTGGTTAATAGTTACATGTGTCATTATATGTATTGGCATTAGTTAATTTAGGGGATATCATTCCCTTTTAATTATTAATAAAAGGGTGTACTTTTTTAGATTTTTTTTTTGGCCATTCATTTAATTGGAATGATGAATCGCTGAGATTGATAAGTTCAACTTTGTATGGAGTTTGGATGAGATCATCAGAATAGTTATTAGATGAGATCTGAAAATTAATTTTTAATAAATATAAAATATTTCATTAGATTTCTGATCTCTTCCATGCAAAGGGATTATTATACTAAAGCAAAACTCATTATAATTTATTATCCTCTATTAAGGGACCAATCATGAAGAATATTTGACATGAGTGTTATCATGTTTTAACCACATGAACGAGTGTCATGGCTGAGCGGAGAATGATCACTTTTAGCCCTAGTTTTAGATCGAATGATGATAATGCTAGTGAATTTATAAGTTAATTAATAATATATATCATTATTAAGAATTAAATTTGATAAAATAATATAATAAAGGGTAGCCCATGTATAAAACATCCGCCACATGGGATTAGGAGCAGGGGCAGATCTACATATGAATTTGGGAGGCCAAGTCCCCCCTCCCAATCTATATGATTACTCTTTATTTTATTTTTTTAAATATTTAATGGTAATCATAATTATTTTTGTCACTTATTATATGATCCTCCAAATTTAAAATTCTAAATCTGGGATCTATAATAAGCAGTTTTATTCTACTTTTTACAAGATATTATTTTCAAAACTCGAATCCATGATTTATAGATCATAAGGTAATAATTTTATCATTATGTCAAGATTTTTTTTCAATTTAATATATAGTTAATTATGAATTAAATTTATTGGATGTGAATTATATATAATCGGGTTCATTAATATTAATGAGCTCTTATTTGATTATAAATTTAATAAGGGAATGATGCTCTTAGGATTTGAGATGCATATAAACAGAGGACTATGGACGTTGGGCCAGAACTATTCACATGAGTTCCTTTTCTTTCCTCTTCCTTCGTTAGAAGAGAAGTATGGTTGTCGTCCAAGCTCTTGAAGAAAAAAAATTATTTTTTGGCTATATTTGCAGGATGTGACATCCAGTGATGACAATATGTATTCAGTCATAATTTAGATAATAATTAAATTATGTAGATGAATCATTCAGTTTTGATTTGATGCATTTTGTGCTTACAATTGTATTAGAGCGTAGGATTAACTTATCGTTATCTTTAAGACATAAGGATTGAATTTTGAAAATTTGATACATATATGTCTATTTTGTATTTTCACTATGAATTGATGCATATCCTTCAAGTATAGAACTAGAAACCTAGGTGATACAGCTTGGAATTTCTGGATCCTTAGAGATGGCGACAGGAGGATAGGTTCTCCCCAAACCACAGTAGTAAAGGATGGTCTTCTCCGGCTCTTTTTCCTGCCAAAGTTAACACTATGTCAGATAGTCGCCGGTTCCCCTGCTAACGACCCTCTGATGCCTAAGTTAGAGCTTGTAGGTGGTAGGAAGAAAAAGAAGAAGAAGACTGGAAAAAAAAGAAAGAACAGGAGGAGGGGTTTTCACAAAGAACTTAACCAAAAAAAAAAAAAAAACCCTGTATACGTGCCTTTCTTCCCCTCTTATACTTGTGGAGGGGAATCTTTTTACCGCCTTTCCTTCTCCTATGATCGCCTCTCTTTCTCTGACAAGCAGACACTTGATGAACTGAGAGCATCATGGGAATGACAAGTGGCATAACGAGGCGCTCTTATCAGTCTGTTAGAGAAAAGTATTTTTCTTGTTATGGTATGAGGCATTTCCTTGCTGCTATCATGAGCAATGGTCCCCTTCATCCCTTAACAACCTTGTAGGCACAAGCCCCTAATCATTTTGGGGAGAGAATCTTTTATGAGACCCTCTTTGAAAAGGACGTGATCTTTCCTTTAATACCGAGCCATTTCACTTGACTCGGGGATTTGCCTAGTGACCGAGTTGCTTCACTTTAGCTCGGGAGTCAGTTTGTCGACCAAGCTGTTCTGCTCTGACTCGGGAGTTTGTCTGCCGATCGAGCTGTTTTGCTCCAGCTCGGGAGTCTGTCTGCTGACCGAGCTATTCTACTTCAGCTCAAGAATTTGTCTGCCGACTGAGTTGTTCTGCCTCAGCTCGGGAATCTATCTATCGACCGAGCTATTCTGCTTCAGCTCAGGAGTCTATCTGTCGACCGAGCTGTTCCACTTTGTCTCGTCCAACTTTTCTCTGAGTTAAACTGTTCGATCGTAACTCCATGACCATGATATTGATCGAACCATTTTCCTTCAGTTCAACCTTTTCGTATCCTGACCCGAATGGTCAACCTTCAGTTCAATTACTTTGTTTGACCATTTCTATTTTCTAACTCTATACTATGAAATGAAAATGTAGCTGTATGATTAGCCACCCCCTCAAAATAATTAGACTAAGTACACAGTCTAACTTTGTCGATGATTTTCATTTCATTATACCTTGGAACTGTTGTCTCAGGGAAAGAGTCAAGACATTACCTTTCTTCTTTTTACTGTTGTTTCACTTATTTTAAGAATGAGCCTCCTGTGGCTGAGAATGAATAGCTTGCAGTGCGCCTTGTTGGGCTTGGCCCTTTTAGGAGTTAGGGTTATAATATTTTCCACTTTACGCGATCGACTTTTCCATCCTGCCTATTTCACTTCTTTTGTCGCTTTGAGTTCCCGACATCTTCTTCCTGCCTCTATCACCCTTTTTGTGCTCTCTCCTACCTCTTTCGCCCTTTCCGTGTTATCTCCTGCCCTCCATTGTGAATCTTTGTTGACTCTAGTTGGTATTTTCCTTTCCTTTATCTTTCGATCTTTTAGTGGGGCTTTCTCCTTTCTTACAACTTTCATGGCTTCGTCTCGCCTGTCCAACCCTAGGGTTTCCACTCGTACCCCCTGGTATGAGACCACCCCATCTCGTATAGATAGAAACAACCCATTTCACGTCCAGAAGAGGTCATTTATCGAGAAGAGCATCAAGTGTTTTTATGCTCTCCCAGACCAGAGACCACACTTTCCTCCTCATAACTTAACCTATTTCTTCTGGTGCCAGCTTACCAGTGGTCTTCGCCTACCTATTCCCCAAGCGTACTTTGATATCTTAGACTTTTATAAAATAGTCGTTCACCAATTAGCCCCCAACGCCTTCCGTATCTTTGCGGAAACTATCATAGTATTCAAACACTTAGAGATTCCTCTAACTCCTCTGCTTTTCCACAGTCTGTTTCAATTGAAACTGGTTGATGATGATATTTTCTATTTCTCCGGCAGGCCCAACTGCCAATTTTTGAAGGGAATGCCTTCCTCCAATAAAGGATGGAAGGACCAGTACTTTTTTGTTGAACTTCCCTCTCCCCTTCCTCACTCTCTCTTATGGAGGACTAAATTGCCGGAGCTGCCCTATTTCAAGGAGAGCCGAGTGCAATGCTTATTCTCTTCCATTAAAGACCTCTTATTGGACCACCAGTATGATACGAACCTACTTATAGAAGATCATCTTCTGGGTCATTTTCAGTCATCCTATTTTGTGCCGAATGATGCTATCCTGATAGGTACTTATTTTTGCTTAACTTCTTTCCTTCAGCAATTCTTGTCTATCTCTTTTGCTAACGTGTGTTGGTAGTAGATGATTTGATGCAGAAGGCCATGATAAAAGCAATAGAGGGAGAAGGGGAGCAGTCCACCGCTAAGAGCCCCCTAAAAAAAAAGGGGTCGGTGACCCAGAAAAAGACAGTCAGGAAGGAGTTACTAAGAGAAAGAGATCTCCTTCCCCGACTCTAAAGGTGGCTCCCTTGGCTATAGAGCCACCCCCTATCTCTTACAGTCCTCTTGTCCAGGGCAAGGGAGGACTTTCTCAGCCCTCCCTTCCAGTTAAATCCTTTTTCTTCCTCTTCTCCTAGTCCTCCTCTCCTTCGACACCATCGCAAGGCATTCATACCTTCTTCTTCCTCTCCCGAAGTAGAGGAAGCACCCTCCTTAGGGATCCCTAGTACTTCTACTGAAAGGAAGCCCCTTCTTGTACATTCTTTGTCTTCTCCTACTCCGTCTTCCGAGTCGTCAATCTTGCCTTCTACTTCTGTCAGAGCCTCCTCTTCACAAGTAAGGGATACTTCTTCTTTCAATATTGCTCTCTTACCTGTCCCTATTGAATTGATAAGGCAGATAGTCCATTTGGGCTCCTCACAGGCAATAAGATTTTTCAACCTGGCAGGAGTACAAGGACCCTGGGAGCAACTCAAAGGTCATCTGACAACGGTAAGTATTTTGGGTTTGTTTACTTCTTTGCTACGTATTGGCTTTGTAATGCCTGTTAATAATTCTTTCGCTTCTTGAATACAAGTGACATCCGGATATGATGAGGCTATTAGATGCCTAGCCAAACATCAAACTTCTATAGAAAACAGGGAGACAGCGTCCAGGGATCAAATTACTTCTCTTACCAAGCTACATTGAGATTCTCTCCAAAGGGAGAAGGTAATGACCAGCTCACAGGCATCCCTGCAAACTTCCAACGCCAAGCTAAAAGCAGCAAATGTCGAGCTAATCAATAAAGTGGCTCAGCTTACTGCTCAATAGGATAGATCTTCAACTCTGATAGCGAAACTAAGACAAGAACTGGAGTAATCTAGAGATCAGACAAGGAAGTCAGAAGAAGAGAAGATAGTGCTATCAGCAGAATTGATATCTCTGAAGGAGACATCTTCCATCAGTCTTTCTCTCTGAGCCGAGGTAGAAAACGTGTCTTCCCTGGCCTCATTTATGTCTACGGATCTCCAGGATTTATCAAGGTACTTAAAGTCATTGTAGCTGGAACATTTGGAAGTCGTATCTCTTTTACATGAAAAGGTTTCAGCCATAAATCAGTGCCAGAGTCAGTCTGAGCCCATCCTGACTGACCTAAATTCCCAGGAAGTAGCTCGATTGAAGGCTGAAAAAGAAGAGCTGCTCGATAAATTGGGTCGGCGAGTCAGAAACTTCTTTATGATGGGCTTCGAAGGAGTTGTAGGCCAATTCGCCAAGCACAGCTATCCTCCTAAGGGAGAGGACGATAGCTTCATCGATGGTGCCGCTGCATTTGCTAGTTATCCAGAGGAGGCCTTTGAATTAGATAATGTATCCGAGTGAATAGCTCGGCCTCTTTGTAATAGAGAAACTTTCTATGTAATATTTTTGGTGTGTAATATGAATGTTTTTAATCCATTAAACCTCTTCTGTGTCATCAATGTATAAGCTCGAATAACTTTCATTCAAATAGGAATATATCCACTGTGTGAGAGTCATTAATGGTGCATGCATTCTTTGATAATGAGGTTGACACATGCAGAGGCGTCGCATGCTGTTTCCCATTCATCCTAGGAATTAGTCACTTATTGATGTATATACAAATTCCTGAGAATACTTCTTCCCTTCCTTAATGTTCTTGATCCTTCAAATACCACCCCTCCTTTAATCCTTTTACCTCATAAAAACCCAGCTTTCTTCTCTACTTCATCATCCAGTTACAATGGCCAATCTGCCAAATGGAGATCCCCTGCAGTACGAACTGACAGATGCTGAGCGGAGACATATCCGCTACTTAGAGGAGACTGTAGTCTTCTTACGCGCTTGCCTGCAAGCCACTGCTTTGTGAGTCTACCTACTGAGGCAAGGGCTAGTGCTCTGCTAGTGGAGCCTGACCAGGCTCCGGCAGAGGCACCAGATCCTTCTCCACCGCCGGGCAACCCTTCCTCCCTCCTCTACAGCTGTCCCTCCTCCAGAAAAGAGTACCGGAGAGACCCCCTAATGCTCTTTCTTTCTTTTCTTTCCCTCTTTTTTTTTTATGGAAGGGGTTGTAGCAGGTGGTTTCCAGCTAATAATAAAACTTCTATTGTCTCATAACTTTGCGTTCCAAATTTTATAACTTACTTTACTAAAAAAGACTGCAATATGTTTGCGTAAAATGAAATAAATACTGAACCTAGGAGCATGTTAAAGAAAAATCTCCATACTTGATACCTCATAGGCTAGTAATGAATGAAGAATAAGAGAATCCCTGGGGATTAAGCTCGTACTCAAGAAATCTCCCTGTTTGTAGGGTAGTAAGAAGGTCAATCTGAGGACTTATGAATTGCATCGGCCCAATATGTGTGAAATTAATAAGGAACCTCATGATTTGCTTTGGCTGAGCATAATGAAATGATAGGCTTGAAGGAAAATAAGAAGCTTCACATAGCCGAGTTGAAGAGGAATACAAAATATTGCAAGGGCTATGAAAAGCCAATGTTGGGTGCAGAAGGCATTTTTGCTATTTTTCTGATAACAAATTCAATCTTACATCAACCTTCTCTTATGCATTACCATAGGAGGAATAATAATTGAACCTAGGAAGGATTTAGAGTAAGCGGATCGAGTACCGGAGAGAAAAAGGAGTCAGCTTGGGGACTTATTAATGGCCCCAGTTATAAATTTCCCCATAATCTTCTAGAATGCATTTTGCTTTGAACTCCACTCCTTCCATCCACCACCACAGGGGGAATTGTTAGGCTCCTACCATTATCTGAGGAATGTCTCAGGTGGCCAGACCGGGTAAGAGAGAAAACCAGCTCGAGGGCTTACGAATGGCGCCAGCCAAAATTCCACCATAGTCTTTCTGAGTATACTTCTATCTTAAACCCTACTCCTCCCATCCGCCACCACAGGGGGAATGTCAAGTTATAAGAGTGCCTGAGGGAAGCCTCGGTGGCCAAGCCGAGTAATGGAGAGAGTGAAAACTGGCTTGGGAGAGAGAAAACTGGCTCGGGGGCTTATGAATGGCCCCGGCCAAAACTCCGCCATAATCTTCCTGAGTGCACTTCTACCTAAACCCTACTCCTTCCATCTACCACAACATATGGAATGTCAAGCTACGACCATGCCCGAGGGAAGCCTTGGGTGATCGAGCTGAATAATAGAGAAAAAAAACTGGCTCATGGGCTTACCAATTGCCCCAGCCAAAACTCCACCATAATTTTCCTAAGTGCGTTTCTACCTTAAACCTTACTCCTTCCATCCTTGATCACAGGGGGAATGTCAAGCTACGGCCGGATCCGAGAAATGTCTCGGGCGACCGAGCCAAGAAGAATGGCTCAGGGGCTTACGAACTGCCCCTGCCAGAACTCCACCGAAGTTGTTAAAATTGCATTATACCTTAAACCTGACTCCTCCCATCCGCCACCATAGGGGGAATATCAAGCTGCGACCGTATCCGAGGGATGCCTCAGGAAGCCAAGCTAAATATAAGAGAAAGCTAGCTCAGGGACTTACGAATGACCTCGGCTATTAACCTCGCCATCATCATCCAGATGTTTGTTTACCTTAAAACCCTACTCCTCCCATCCGCCACCATAGGGGGGTCACTATAGCCTTTATCTAGGCCCCTTCTAGCTGCATCTGATGGAAAGCCTCCTGGAAGAGAATATTCACCAAGCTCCCAGAATCCACTAGAACATGCTCCACCTCATAGTTTGCCAAGGTTATATAAATAGCTAAAGCATCAATATGAGGGAGGAGAATACCTTGCAGATCTTCTGACCCGAAACTCAGAGAAGGGATCACTTGGGCAGCTTGGTCCTCTCCAATGGCTAGACTCTCAATGAGGCAAGCATATAATTTCCTAGCCCTATTGGAATCACCATCAGTGGGCCCTCTAGCAATCACATGGATAATTCCCAAGGATGGAGCTTCTTCTGGAATAATCAGTGCTCTCGGGTTATGTTCAGTCTCCTCCGGGGTGTTATTCTGAGTCAGTGCAGGGACATTCTCCCTCTAAGGAGCTTGAGGTTTTCTTCCATTGTAAGGTCCTGGACGAGTGGCCCATGGTCTCCTATTTCCTCTGCCAGGGACTTCAGGTAGGGGATAAGGATGAGGATACTCTTTCTGGATGCGGTTCATCTCTTGCTGCAGCCGATAACAATGGTTGCTAGAGTGGCTGTAATTCATATGGTACTAGTAGAAATGTGGTGACGGAGTGTTTCTGGGGAATCACCAGTATCTGGTAGGGCATTGAAGGATACCATATTGGTCAAAAACCTCCATTTCCCTCTCTAGAGAGGTTTGAGGGATGGGCAGCATCTCTGTTGCCATTACTCGCATAGGCAGTGGGCGAGGCGCTTCTAGGCAAGGGTGATGGGGGTAGAGGAATGCCCAAGAAGAAAGGTCCACGGTGTGGAGCATCTGAGGGAAAGGGACTGCCCTGTTCTCTTCTAGGATGTGGGACTTAGCGATAAGAAGAATGCCCTTTATCCGTAAAAGTGGAGGTAAATCCCTTAGCCATCCGTCGGGCCTTAAGGGTTTACTGCTAA
>JBAMHZ010432445.1:0-10713 GCA_037177395.1 Alpinia galanga | reverse complement strand
GAAATGTAGCGGTCCTTGCTGAGACGTTACAGTCGGACCCCAGAGGTCATGAGTTCAAATCCTAAAAATAATTTCTTGCAAAAAAAAAAAACCGGGTAAGGCTGCATACAATAGATCCTTCCCTGGACCCCGCATGGTGGGAGCTTTGTGCACCGGGCTATCCTTTTAGAGAGAAAGTCAAAGTTGCATCTATTGAGAAAATTTTCCTAGAGACATATTTAAAGTGGTACGAATATATACTTAGATGAACAATAAATGTTCTAATAAGGCGATGTGAAACTATGATAAATATATACATCAAACGAGGAAGAGGATGACTAAAAAAGACTTGATTAGCAATAAAAAAATAAGATAAAATCTATTTAACTATAGATGATGATATAGTAGATGATAAAGTCTAATGGCATAGAAGGATCTACATAGTCTATCCCACCTAGTAAGATAAGATTTGATTGTTGTTGTATCTCTTTCCTTTATTCTCTAACATCTCTTTACGCTGCTACTTTCTCTCTATATGTCTTTTCCACTGTCCTCTTACTATTTGATTCCTTTTAATTGAAGCAGAAAGCACAGTAACAGTGATCTATCTCCCTCTTTTAACTTTTCATCAGTCAAATAAAGAAACTTCGAAGCTCTGCTTGTCTCCCCTTTTTCTTCTCTTCCCTCCTACTTCTCTCCCATACTCCTCACCTTTCCTTCACCTTCTCCTTCAATATCCTCTCCCATCCTCCTCTTCTTGACCTCTCCCCACCTTCCCTTCGCTACTGACTAATACCAATCTATCAACATATGGCATTTAAAGAAAAGTTGCCCAGATTAAGCCAATCAGTCCTCATTTTGACTCACCGTATCTTCTAGAACACAGTAATCTATGCAATGAACAACCCAAGTAAATTTCAAGTATAGTGCACCACAAAACAAAACAAATCATCAAAATACATATTAGAATATCTAAACTAAACCTGATGAATATTCCTAGGGCAAATAACCATCAAAGATTAATATTTATGTAAAATAACATCATTTTGCTCAAATGCAGATAGATACGAAGACATCAATTGCCAGAAATATATGCACACTCACATCAGGTGATTCCAGACCTTGACCGATCATAAACAATACGGCAACCATGCAGCGGACTTGGTGCCACAAAAACGCACTGCCCCTGACAGTCATTGCCCATAGTTCATCATCAGCATACCTATGCAGAATATTGACAAGGGACTTTAGGAGTTTTTTAGGAAATTGAGTAAAAGCATTTTGAAATAAGATGTAAAGAAAAACAAAGTCTCTGATCTGTATGATAAATGTGCACTCCAAATTGGAATATTTCCATGTAAGATGTGAACAACCAGTGTTTTTATACCTACAAACAAAGTTGCATATTTGCACTACTATAATTTCATTACTTATTTACATGATTATTTGATCTAATGAGTTGCAAGTTACTCCTGACTGAAAGCAAAAATGGTAGCATAATAAAAAAATAAAAAAGATTCGAAAATATAATTTGAGTTTATTTGAGCCATCTTCTATTTGAGCAATCTTTTATAATAATAACTTCATGGAACTTAAATAGTGGTTATGAGAAAATTTATATTAGCAACATAATTAACATTTAAGAGGAAGCATGCAAAATGGCATTGTGTATGGTATTCATAACAGGTGAAAACCAATTTAGTGATATATTATCCTTGGTAACCATCTCAAACATGCCCAGCAAAAACAAGTCATCCAACTTCCAAACACAGGAAACATGTACATTTTAATTAAGTGCAGCTCCGTAGATAGAGAGAATAGAATTAGACACATGTCAAAAGGTAGGTCAACTGCTAGTATATCTCTGATGACACAAGGAACAAAGTTTTCTATTACTCCATGCTCCATACCAAGTTTTGTTCAGTATGAGTTTTGGTTGCTCAAAATTTTATTTTTCTATAGATAAGTGTTAAGCATACCTTTTCTTTGAAGAAGATATATCAAAGAATGCAATTTTTCGCCTATAGTTATTCACATTTGCAGCATCCATCTTACAAAAATTTCTGAAGTCATATTCCCCAATGAACTTTCCAGCAGCTTGCTTCATTGCCTGATTAAAACCAGATAGAATATTTGCTTCTCTCTTTGAACAGATATATGTGGGAATTAGTAGAAATATAGGAACAAGAATAGTATACCAATATGTCCAAATTTTCTTTCCAGAAAAGGTACCGATATTCTCTGCTCAAACAACTAAACCTGAAATATCAAATAGTAGGTCAATAGAAAACATACTCAATCATTTTGAATATATCACATTTCAGAATAAGCTAGCAAAAAATCAGGCTATGGATGATGATACAAGAAACTACGAAATTACGATATCAAACTTCCAGTCTTTTAAGCATTTATACGTTGTGGGATGTAGAATCCTAGATAATGTAAATGCATTCAATATATATCCTATCTATGAAATTAATATATTCTGTAAACATTGTGCCACGCCACTGATTAGATCAGTAAAAGTTACACAATAGCATCCTGTCAAACTTGGGAAACTATTATTAATCACTGATTCTGATCTCCAATATGTAATGTGACTTAAATCTTATTTGGAACTAGGATTTTGGTTACATTTAATGCACTAGCTGCCTATCTAACACCTTTCTGATCATCAGACTATGCACTAGAACCTCAAAAAATACTTCTTTAACAGGTACATACAATCTAGGAAACAACCAGTCGATTAACCATAAAATTTTAAAATCAAATATGCACAAAAACCTGGAATGGAAATCCGTAGGAACAGGACACCAGCCTACAACTCTTATATCTCCTGGAAGAACTCTATTCAGCACTCTCACATAATCAATTTCTGCAGAAGAAGCAAAAGAACAATGAACAAATTGCATGAAGTTAACTATAACCAAATCAAGTGAATGTTGGCCCAAAAGCTAATTATCTGTATATTAATCAACAGCTTTTGGTTCAACAAGTGTTGCCAGGTTAACTTGCACATTACCAATTAGAAACATACCAGATTTCTGCTCCAAAGTACTCATCTGGTTCACTGTATTCCCTCCAACATACTTAAGGTTTGATCTTAGATATAAAGAAATTACCTGTCACAAAGATTTCAACCATCAAATTTGATTAAACGCCCACAGAAATTAAGCAAGCTTCTTGCAGCATATAGCACCATCATAGTCTTAAGCATACAATTTAGGAATTAGATAAGACAAACGATAACATACATACTATTTGCATATAAACCTCCTAAACATTGGGTTACACATGTTAAAAATCAAAACTGTACTTGACCAGACGAAGAAACTCCCTTATCAGTTCTACCACATCTTGAATATCTCGAACTCTCTTTGGTTCCAACCATAAGTTTTGTCCTCTCAAGTGCTTTAAAAATTTCAGACTGCAAAAAGCAGGAGATGAGATCATTTTAATTGAATTTCTTTTACTTTCTGCATCCTTCAAAAAATAGAGCAGAAGTTTATAAATGGAAACCTCAACAGTTGGATCCATCTGAGCCTCCGAGGCAAACCCATAAAACCTAGAGAGAAAAAATGAATTCATGAAACCAACTTCATTTGTTATCCATTGTTAAGCATTAAGAAATAATTATAGTATAGTACAGAAAATTGAATTAAAAAATTGCACATGTAATTCTAGTAAGAGAGAAATACTAATTGTTCTATTAGTTTTCATGGTTATAACACTATAATTCTAATATTTTTATTTATGTAGCGGTAGAATTATAAGAAAAAACAATTCTAGTCAATAAAAAGGGACAGCCCAATGTATAAAGCTCCCACTAATGCAGAATCCCGGGGAAGTGTCAAACCATACTATATACACACATGCACGCGTGTACAAGAATATGCTAATGAACTAATTTTTGTTTGCAACTAAATGACATTTCATAGTTTCCAATGTTCCAAAAAAATTTGATATGATCTATCAAACATGTTTTGATTTTTTTAAAATATGAAAATGAATTCCATTTTTATTTCTCTTTTGTTTTTCAATCTATTTAAAAAAAAAAAAAACTTCTCCTTGGTAGGCCCTAGTACACTCATGCATTCAGAATATAAAATGGTGTACTCCACTACAGCAGCTTATTGGCATTAATAGTCACATTCATTTGGTTTAGAATAGATTCAGTAGGGAAAATGCATTTGGTCATGATTAAGAGGTAGGTTATAACCTCTGGCCAAAATACATGATTTTCAGGGCAACATATCTCCTTGCAGGACGATGAATCTTCTGAAGACCTGTATACCATGCCATCCTAGTCAGCAGTCTAAAACAACACCTTTCTCTTTGCTACTACAATATTCATCGACCTTTTTTTTTTCCTTTTAAATGAAAAAACAGGGGAGAAAAAAGTAAGAAAAATAGTCATTCTAAAAGAAAGTAAATATATGGTGCAATCAATGAAATTTCAAGCCAAGAAAAAAATTAAAATAAACTATTGGTGAATTAAATAGCTTAGTTCTATCACAAAATTTGATTGGTTGACTATTTATCCCCAAGCTTAACCTGTTTAGGACTTTGGAAAAAGCCCACTCCATTTTTTTTCTTTCCTCTACAATTGCACTCATATGGCTAGAGGTGGATTAACTGCTCTGGTTCAGGCACAACACATGGAATAGTTGTGAGTATACATTTTCTACTGAAAGTAGTACAATTCAAAAACAATTTTTCTTTCATATCATGTTAAAATTATCCTAAAAGCCTAAGCTGTTACAAAGGGTCCAATCTGTATATTTATTTTATAAACATACCCAACTACAACGAGGAAGCAAATATCTAACCATCTTTATATTTCGAATTGGATGACACCTTAATCTAAAGCAAGTGATGAAGGCAAAATATCAAATAAATGGGATCAATGACGGAAGATCACATATTACTATGTTAGATGAATTCTTTTTAGTGAATAATGGTGATGACGCATGCTATTGGTGCATTTGATAATTATGGATAAAATGTCACTCCAAAAGAAGGTGGGTGGTCAAAACAAGGAAAATGTTTGCTTATATTTTCGAATTTAACTTTTGTAACTTGAATGTTTGTGTTCTATGATCACTGAATATTCAATTAAATTGGGGTATGTGGAATTCAACTACAAGATCACCATAGGACACAAAGGTTATGCTTGGCATTTTCATGTTGATGTGCAGGGTGGACTGTTTGAATTTTGTGAATAGAATAGAACTCTTATTCCATTGCTACAATATAAGAAACAGTGCTTTTTTTCTTATAAACACAAAACAGTTATTAGTATATGATAGGAAAAACTGAGTTAACCTGGTTCCTTTCCTGTCTCACTGTTCATCAACATGAGTTTCTCCCCAAGTCCTGTGATTGCCATATTTCCATTCTGTAGATAGCTTATGCTGTATATTTAAACTTGCATGTACTAAAGAAAAATGTTAACAATACTGTAATGCGTAGCTGAAAGTTTACCTTGACTGGATCATTTGAAGATACAGCTTCTAAATTTTCAGTATTCCTAATTTCGTCTCCTTTTGATTCTTTAAATCCTCCTTGGAAGCTTATGCAAGCATCAATAGGAGGCTGAATATCTACCTAAAGAAAAATAACAAGAACTAGAAGACTTGCAGATTCTAATGCTGTTAGCAGGTTAATAACATTTGGTATCTTATCCATATTATGGTAACAATAAATATTTTAATTAATCTTTGTGATTTCGTTATAAAGCCACTTTCTTGAACTAAATAAATAAATCAAAGCATTGAGTAATTATATTTTTAAGCCATTTGATAACTTACAAATCTTAGGTTCCTAAGAAATATTAGTATGGCCTATAGTGCAATAGTCCCCATAGTGCAATACAAGTTCGATTACGACAAGAAACGAAATTGCAAAACAAAATAACAATACTAACAAAATAAATCACTGTTCAGGAAGATTTATTTAGTGCTTCCGATCCACAGATCCATTCATAGCTAAATAAAAGAGGCTAAAAACAGTAATCATTCAGGAACTTAAATTCATTTTGTAAAAGCAATGTCGTCCGCGACAAACAAAATAAAACTCAACTGTTATAAAACTGCTTCATCCTAAGAAAATAGAAACAAACCTTGGAGCATTGGCATCTTGATAAGTGAAACAGCAACCTCTTGTTCTCCCGCTCCAGTTCCTTGAGTTTTCAACCACAAACACAAACATGAAAGGACAAGTGAGGCCACAGAAAGACTGTGAAATCCATATCACCAAAACACGAGACGCTAGATGGAAGCAGGACGCGCGCAGAGTCTATACTAGGGTTTTACCTCTACCCGGTCGCGGAAGTAGTCCAACTGACCTTGGAGCTCTGACACGAGATCTCGACTGCCGAAACCTGCCATGCGAGGGACTCAATCAGTACCTGCTTCCGCGTTCCACTCGTCGGCGTTCCGTCGCCGACGGTACGTGACACGGTTTTCCCTAATGCACCTTTCGTGGAATTTCGGATACCTTCCCTTTTCCGTCACATTTTTCAAAATGGACCCCCAAGTATTTGATTTGTCACATTTTTCAAAATGGAATACCAAATGATACCTTGCGTCCCTTATCTGACTGTCGATCAATCATTTGATCTCGCATCGTCCTTACATGACACCCCTCGCCACTGAAGTCTCAGTTGAATTCATACTGAAGTTTACTCCCTGTATCCTTTGGGAATACATGTGTCGTTCTCTCACTGATCGAGTCATGGCATTGTCGCAGTGTCACAGTCACGATTCAGCTAGAATTCGGCCACATCATAGGTGGGATCTAACCATGTCCTAGCCAAAATCTAACTGCATCCTAGCTGGGATCCAACTGAGTCAATCCGTACGATATCAAACAGTGATGTCACAGCAAGGGCGAGGCACTGTACACTCTTAGTACTATACATTGCTTACGCATTCTGATATGCTACATGACGACTCTGGTGTATCTTTACTGTCGGCAACAAGTCCATTGTTGCGACCGGACTACAACTGAGCACAACCGGGCCAAAATTTGACCCAATCGCGACCACGAGCACCGCGGTCGCTGGCGACCATAATGCGAAATTTCAATCACAATTGGATCGAAATCCAACTACGATCTGGTCAGAAACTGACTTAGATCGGATTGTGATCGAATTTTAACCCGATCATAGTCTAATTTTAGCCCGATCACAGCTATGGTACATCTCGGCGTTGCGGTTGTAATTGGGCCCAATTCATACTGCGATCGACCTCAAAGTTGCCATCGTGATGTTGCAGTCGCGATGTCATCATCGCGATGTCGCGATTGCAAAGTCGTCATTGCGATGTCACCGCAATGTCACCGTCGTGATGTCTCCATCATGATGTCACCGTCGCCATCGCTATGTCGTCATCGCCGTCGTGATGTCGATATCGCTGTCGCGATCGCGATGTTGCAGTGACAATCTGACCAAATTTTGATCGCAATCTAGCCAAACTTTTCAGGAAGACTCGTCAAGTAGGCAGTGGAGTTGAGCAAGTATGATATTCGGTATCAATCTCAAATATTGATCAAAGCGCAAGTTTTAGCAGATTTCTTGGCGGAAGTGCCACCTAGCAAAGAAGAGAATCTAATGAAAGAAAATGACCCACTCACAATGTGGCAAATATTTGTTGATAGGTCTTCAGGAGCAGAGGGGAGCAGAGTCGGGATATTCCTTGTATCTCCCACGGGAGAAGAAATTCAAATGTTCATTCGGCTGGGGTATAAAGCCTCCAACGACGAAGCAGAATATGAAGTTATACTATCAGGATTGCAAGCTGCACAAGCAGTAGGGGCAAATCGGGTCTCCATATATTTCGATTCTTAGCTAGCCACCTCACAAATATTATGTGCTTTCACTGTCAAGGATAATAGGATGATGAGGTATGCTAGAGCATTTGAAAAGTTAAAAATTCAATTCCTCGAAGTACAAGTGGTGCACATCCCGAGAGAAGAAAACAGGAAGGTAGACGAACTCACTCGATTGGCTAGTTCCTTAACTGAATGAGCCTCCCAAGAGCCCGCATATGTTGAATCACTTGTTGAATGAGCCATTCAGAACATAGAAGAGTCCTATATCAAAAAGGTGATTGTCCCAGATTGGAGGATCGAGATCACAACATACCTCCGAGAAGGGAAGAGCCCAGCGGACCCCAAGAATTCTGCTTCCTTGATAAGGAGAGCAAGACATTTTATGTTGATAGACGGAGCTTTGTATAAGAAATCCTTTGGAAAACCCTTGCTGAAATGTCTGGAGCAAGAAGATGTCGAGTGAGTGCTTAAAGAAATCAATAAAGGATGATGCGGTAATCATTTGGAAAGTGGGGCCTTGGCTAGAAAAGTTATCCCGACCAGTTATTTTTAGCCCATGATCCAGCAGGATGCCTTTCGTCTCATCAAAATTTGCCAAGCTTATCAGTTACACAGCAATTTGTTGAGTAAACTAGCTGAGTTGATGAAGACAGTAGTCGCATCTTATCCTTTCAACCAATGGAGAATCGACATAGTAGGACCTATGCCTTCGGCTCCTCTGCAGAAGAAATTTCTATTGGTGGCTGTAGATTACTTCTCTAAGTGAGTAGAGACGGAGCCACTGGCTCAAATTACTAAAGGAGCAGTGATCCATTTTCTGTGGAGGAACATCATGTGTCAATATGAGATACCGCAAAGATTAATTAGAGATAACGGTCGACAGTTCCAGGGTCGAAGAATTCAGGAATGGTGTCAAAATCTCAGGATCGAGCAAGCTTTTACTTCTGTTACACACCCCCAGTCCAATGGGCAAGTGGAAGTTACAAATTGGATCTTGGTGCAAGGTCTGAAAACAAGGTTAGGATCTGCTCGAAGAAGTTAGGTAGACGAACTCCCTGAAATTCTATGAGCTTATCGTACCACACCTCGATCGTTGACGGGAGAAACCTCTTTTAGCTTGATATATGGTATAGAGGCTCTTATCCTTGCAGAGATTCTTAGTGGCAGTGCCCGAGTTGGTGCATATGATCCCCTCAATAATGAGATGCTAAGAAGGACAGAGCTGGATCTGATAAAGTAAAAGTGGGAGCAGTCGCAAAGGCATATGGAAGCATACTAGCGAAGGGTACAATGGGCCTTCAACAAAAGAGTAGCACCCCGAATATTTCAAGTGAGAGATTTAGTGCTGCTCTAAATAAGTCAAGCCGGAGATGTCCGAAAGCTAGCTCCTAAATGGGAAGATCCCTATAAGTTTATCAAATGTGTGGCAGGAGCGGTTTACTATTTACAGGATGTCGAGGGCAAGGATCTGTCAAGACCTTTTATAGTTGAAACTATATATTTGTAAGGAAAAGGGAAAAAATGGATCAGACCTTCAAAGTTCCATCTGATGGAGTAAACATATAAGGGTTACATGATCGTGATTGTGTTCAACAATGTTCCAAAAATATATATATAAACGACACCACTGGGGAAAAGAACAAGGACAAATGAAGAGACTCGACATCACGTGTCAGGGAAGCTCAGAGGATACCAACGGAGGGCTCTCTCCCAATTCAAAAAAGAGGTCCCCCTCCTAGGAGGGATAAAATTGCTCGGCAAATTGATGAACAACCCCTCTGAAGCCCTCTTGGAACACAGAACGAAGTTGATCTCTCCACTCCTGTTCCTAGATTTTCACCTGTTGGCGATACTCTGAGGCATGATGTCGGTGGTTTATGAAGTCCTGGCACAACCTTTCGTAGCACTGAGATAAACTTTGTATACCTTGAGCTAAGGAAAGTATATTTTCAGAGTGAGTGTCATAATTCCCCCTGATCAGTTCAATCATATTGATGGAGTCACGGATGATAGAGGAGCACAACTCAGCCGAGGTGGTGTAATGATTAGAGGCCTTCTTGACCTCACTCTGTAAGCAAGACAGTGAAGCCTTGTGCTCCCGTACCTGGAAGAGGGTCTTGTCCCTCTCCTTTTGAAATTGGATACTACGACACATCTCTCGAACAACCCTATCACTTCATGAAGAAGGGAGTCCTCTCGCTGGCGTCTTTCATTAACACTCGGGTCCCCAGATTGTTCTCGAGAGGAATCTTGGTGGCAGGAGGCTTGAGTTTGATGCTCTGACAAAGAGTGGAGCAACTCTTCATAATTGGCGAAGATCTATATATATCGTACAATGAGGAGCCGATGTTGATGATGGTAATTAGAGAAGTTAGACGTAGTAGGCTTACCAACATTAGAGCGTGACACATGTTCTCCAGTTGAGGCTGCAACTTCCCCTGATCAAGGAGATGAAGGCCCTCTTCGGAAGGGGGAAGTGAAAAGGAGAAGGACGCAAAGAGGGTTCATCCTCAAGTTTAGAAGTAAGGGCTATCTCTCGGAAGGGCACTATGGCACCTACGCCAATGGAAGAATCCGTAGGAAAGAGAGGAAGGACTCCACCCCCTGAAGAATCCTCCTTGGGTGAGGAGACAAGATTAATTGAAAGAAGCGAGGGAGGAACCGGAGGAGAGATGATGGCCCCTAGAATCAGAGGTCTCGATGCAGAAAGGTTTGGAGTGGGAAGAAGGTAAGACCGCACATCCGCCTCGAGTAGTGGATCCAAGGCTACCATCACCAGGAGTGCATGGATGAAGGTAGAGAAGAAAGGTGTAATGTATCGCAATTAAATAATACATAAATAATAAGTATTATTTAAGAAGTTATTTTATAAAAATTTTCTAGAATTTTTAGAGATTTTCT